>MU968551.1:13598036-13700834 GCA_034641835.2 Pinus albicaulis | reverse complement strand
TTTTTTATTTATCTTGGTTGGTTTCCTAATGTGAGATGGAAATTCTAAAAGACAAGTATGGATATAAATGTTCAAGGCAATAATGTACTTTATAATGATTTCCCAAACTTCAAACTTCAAAAGGATTTTAAATCATACAATGACAAAATTAATTCCTAAAGGAAAATGAAAATGTGCCACTATACTTAGTCAAACAAACAGTGAAATATTGATCATGAAACCCATTACCCTTGTTGTTGTCTAAACACAAAATAAACTATACTCAAAGAAATCCAAAGATTGAAAGCAAACTAAAGTTGAAATCAAATTACATCAACTCATATTCTGACCCCTCACCATTAGTCTCGCTATGGCTTTCAGAGGTAATCATAAACAACTTGAGCAATCAGATATCTAATTTGCAGAAAAAAAAATAAACTAATATCAAATTACACACTCATACTTCAATCCCTCACCATTAGTCTTGCTATGGCTTTCGGAGGTAACTGATAATGACATGAGAAATTTAATATCTAATTTGCAGAAAAATAAAATAATATCAAACTACACACTCATACTTCAATCCCTCACCATTAGTCTCGCTATGGCTTTCAGAGGTAACTGATAATGACATGAGCAGTTTAATATCTAACTAACTAGTAAAGCAAATGTACAAAACTGAAATGAATAAAACAATGCTGGAATTAAAAACTAAGAAAAATAAATCAACAGAAGGAAAAGATTGATTCCATGTCATTAGTCATTGTAAACTATGTGCAAATGCCCAGGCTGCCTACTATAATCTGGAACAAAAACATTGATCAGTTAACAACAGTATAAAGCGTGAAAAGTTATGAACAAAAACAAAACGTTAATACCATAAGAAATGTAATATATACATGTGAATGACTATGGCACAATGAATGTAAGGAAATAAAGCATGAAACTATACAGTAATAAACAAAACCTTGGCGTGTGCAGGGGCCCTCTACACAATCATCGGGAAGCAGCTATCAAACACGAATTATGCTTATGAACAGAGTCTTCTCATATATTTAAAATGCAGTCATAACAAGGAAATAATGTCACAGCACAATGGGCTTTCTTGACAGCCAAAATTAAATTACACCAGCTAACTCCTACGCGTATGAGAACGCATTATTTATAACAGAGAATGTCATAACTAATTTACTACATTCTACGCTGATACAAGACACGTGAACAACCACGTTCAGAAATCTAGCATTATGGCTATCGTGAAGATTAAATATATGGAGAGTGGTTGTTGGATTTGGCTTATGGAGCCGTTCACAAGTGTTGATATGTCTCCCATGATTTAGAAATAGTCACGCAAGTCTTCACGTGGTGAAAAATAGAGTTCCGTCACCGTAGGACTCTTAGGTTGACCACCGCTTGACTACCTTTGACCACAGCCTTCTTTGGTGAATTCGACTGAGCCAATAGGACTCGGTCCATGTCCATGTCATTTCCAACTTGCCCATGTGGCTCGATTTTTCTGAAGACACCTACAATGTAGACTTTAACAAGATGGCTGCGGAAAGTTGCAGCAGTTGTGGAAAGTGACAAGATTCTGCAGCTTAATGAGCAAAAATCTAATTCAAACAGCAGACACAAAACATAGTTAAAAACCACTTTAAATGCTCTTTTATGATTAATATCCAATGATGCTGATGGCTTAGGAGGTCCAGGTAAATGGAAAAATTCTAAAAAGGTGTATAGGAAAGATGTAGATTTGAGACTCAACAGTGCCTATGTGCTAGTATGAATCTGCACCAGTACAAATTGTAAGATGTTTTCTTTATAATAAATATTGAAGACAGAAATGACAGCAGTGGTGGTTTTCTCCCAAATTGGGTTTCCACCTTAAATACATGTGTTCATATGTGTTGCTTATGTATGATGGCTTATTCGTTTATTACAACACATACTTACTACTAACTAAACATCTGGTAAACGAATGATGCAATGATCTAAGTAAAGAATTAATGTATAATAAGATCTCTGGACATATGCAAGTTTTCATAAGAATATCCACATTTATATGCGAGTTGGTTTCAGAAAAATAACGTACGGGTATAAGAGGAACAAAAAATGAAAAGTTTTCAGTCAGCTCAAAACACTGATTCACCCCCTCTCAGTATTTTTTTTCAACACATATATTGAAACAATTTATTTCAGTTCTATATTGAGATATTTATAAGAGTAATATAATTTTTTTTTTAAATTTTTATCCAAACTTATATAAAATATATTATTTAAGATATTGTATTTATTACTTCAAAAGTGAAAGTGAAATATCAACGATTGAGTTAATTGTTGTGTTAATAGATTTTTAATTGTTTATTTTTATGGTTATTTAATTTTTTTGTTTTTGTTTTGAAAGATAATTTTATTTTTATTATATTTTTTATTATCTGGCATACTTACACATGTCCCTCATATTGGATTTTAGAATGAGCTTCTCAGCTCAATAATAATAATAATCTTTTGCTATTAATATTAGGGTTAGTAATGTGTGCATGAAAGGCTTCACCTAAATAAAACATCTTTTGTGCCTGTTCTTGAATATAAAGATGAGTATGGAGTAAATATAAAAAGAGGTCTTCTTTTCTATCATACCTCTGGTTACGCTGTAAAGCATCCCTCTTTGAAAATAACTCTCCCAAAATTCTACATGTAACATTATGAACCATTGATTTTGATGTTAGAAAATTGACATAATGTCTACCTTAGAATTAAATATTGTTATTATTAATCAGTTACAAACGAAAATAATTTTAGAAATAATCGACTTCATCTTTACTTGGTTATATGATCACAACGAGAATCTGCGGACCTGGTGCAAGATGTTGGCACCGACACTGTCACCTGCCAAGTAAACATTGTTGAAATATGTGTGGGAAGTGATCCACAGATCTACATACACCCCATCTAGTGTCAATGATTGATGGTCAAGCTATTCAAGAATAGTGAAACAATAGTAATAAGACACAGACACCCCATCAAGCGCCAATGCTTGGTGGTCAAGTCATTCAAGAACAATGAAACAATTATCATAAGACACAGGGAGGCGATGCTTGGGCGGTCTCCTGAAATCCACCGAAAGACATATCACCTTGGCCTCTACAATCAACTTAGTAATATAGCAGTGATAAACTGGCGAGGCAACTGATTCAATGCAAATAACCCCTTCATGAATGTAGAGAATGACCAAAATTCTTACTTTTCCATCCGTGACATCGATGCGAGGGAGGTAGAGATGATAGAAGAGGCCTGTTTGAGGATCCAGCACCACGTCCTTGGATACCACTTGTTTCTTCTACTCATCAAAATTATCGTCCTCTGAATAAGGGGGAATTGTTTCAGTGTCAATCAATCATTCAATCGTTCCATCCTCGTGAAATATGAAAACACCAAGAGTGTCAATTATGATTGGAAACAACGATGATGACTCCATAATTACATTTAGAATATTTGAACCAAAGCAATATACACTCACAACAAGAATCCGCAAACAACTTGTGTGGTGGGAACGCTGGGTAGATAGCGCCGAAGCTCATACACACAGGGAAGGCCTCGCAGCCGCCACTTCCAGGCCAGCTATGGCTGTGATCACCACCGTGGTTCTGATCACATTGTTCTTCCGGTTCATGTTGCTGACGCTACCAAATGAAGAGGAAGATGCCTCCATCAACTTCTGAGCTAGGAACAAGCCCCGGTATGTTATTTTCGATATAAATTCCGATTCAACCATGAAAATACGTATATTTGTAAAAATGAAGGGATTCGAACATAAGGCCTTTAAATATTGGTAGTTGTGAGTGACTTCTTATTTTTAGTTCTTCAATGTTTTTTGGTGTTGTTTTTTCTTCTACGATATTTGTATCGGGGCGAGTTTTATTGAGACCCTCTCCAGTGCATATGTTTTAGGTCGTATATATTGTATATCATATATGTTTCAGTTAGCATATGCGGTATTAAGAGCATATATTTTTGTATATATATTATACATCTTTTTTCATTTTAGAATATAGTTTTATTAGTTTACATGTTGTATGTTTTGATTTTTTTAATTATATTTTTTCAGTTTTATTTAATATTTAATTAAAAATGGTTATACTTATAAATTTAGATTGTTTTGTTTTAATAAATTAAATATTTTAAAAAATAATAATATCAATTTTATTTACTTTAAAAATATATATTTAAATAATTAAAAATTATAAAGCTTAATTAAAAATGTTATATTCTATTTTAAATATGCATATTTTAAAAGTTTATATTCTATTTCATATTTAATGGTAATGAAATAGTTTCACTCTAAGTTTAATATCATTACAAATTTAATTCCTCTCGGTGGACCATTACAAAGTTCGGTTTCAAAATAAGGAGTGGTTATATTGTGATGTGGGTATCTCTTCCTTAGTCTATTTCATCTTAGGACCATTATTGGAGTAGAGAGTACTTCAACCAAGTACCTCACCTTAAGGGTCACCTTTACCATAGTGCCTAGGAATACATAAACCAAAAAAAAAGTTGTGCAAAAGAACTGATACTTATCTAAAAATGATATTAACATATGTAGTTGTAACCAAATTATGTAACTGAATAGCCCAATCCTGTAACATATATTCCTTTGATAAATGTGATAATATGTGTAACACATATTCCTTTGATAAATGTGATAATATATTTTTTAAATTGAAAGGGTTATTTAGTGCTTTAAGGTGTTTATATAGTCTCATAGTAACCCATTAATGTTCATGTATTTTTATTGTTGTCACAAAGATTAATGTTCATTTCTTTTGAGTAGCCATTGAGGATGTTCTTTTGTTTTCAATGCTATGATGTAAATTAATGTTCATTTATTTTCAATGCTACGAGGTAAAGATTATAATTACACATTGAGATTTATGTTGGATTATTTAAATGATGTAATTAATTTTTTTTTCTTGAAATTTTTGAAAAATGAAAAATATATGATTACTCAAGAGGAAAAATGATTAAATTATTTATGTGTTTATCAATATATTTTGTAAATTATATCATTAAATATCTAAGTTATACCATAGATGAATTTTTATTCTTTGTGGTTTTGATGTAATCTATTTTTTCCCATTGAAATATGTTTTTTGGTACTTAAATACTTATGGTTCTTAGAGAAGAAAGGGTTATACTAATAAAACACCTCATTTTCTAATTTTCTTGAAAGATGATATTTCAACTTAGGACCAAAGAACTCATACTTATCTAAAAATGATATTAACATATGTAGTTGTAACCAAATTATGTAACTGAATAACCCAATTTTGTTGTTCACTCTCTAGTTGAGCATTTCCTCTATACTACTCTTTCCTATCTTATTGCTTTACAACATTTCCTTTGCAACATATGGAACATATGGTGCAATTGCTATTTTATTTATATTTATATTTATTTACCATACCTTTTTATTTACCATGGTATTTGACCCATAGGCTTGGTATATACTTAGATGTTGATTTCTAATCATATTTGATATATTTTTATGTATTTACCATACCTCTTTATACCTCATTTATATTTATTTATTTACCATACCTCTATTATAAATACTATATATGTCCCATAGTATTTAGCCCATGGTATTAATAATAATTTGTTGCTCGGCATTTTGCCCATAGGCTTCACCTAAATAAAACCTCCATTTTGTGTTTTCTTTAAGTATAAAGAGGTTTATGGAGAAAATATAAAAAGAGGTTTTATTTTTTTACCATACCTCAAGTCTATTTATATTTTTATTTATTTACCATACCTTTAGGGAGTATAAAAAGAGGTATTATTTATTTACCATGCCTCTTTTTCTAGTGTTCTTAAATAAAATCCAATCAACCCAACAACGAACACAAATCTAGAGAATGCGAATAATAATGATTTAAATGTGTTGGCTTAATAGATTTGTAATTGTTTATTTATACACTTATTTAAAGTTTTTTTATGAGCGGACATTAAATTTTTATTTATCGAATTATTTAATTTTTATTTATGAATGGAAATTAAATATTATTATGAGCACAGAGCTTCTTGGTGCAATAAAAGGCAATGAGAAAAAATTTCAAATCTAGAAAAAGGCAATCGAGTTGGTTCGAAAAAAAAATCCAAATTTTTAAGGAATAATAAAAATAAAAAACAAGAATTAATGCAAGGGGGGATTATGTTCATATAAAAAAATTGTAATGTTAAGCCGGTTTAAGGGATATTCAAGAAAGTATGGTTATGAGGAAAATAGAAAGTATGGTTATGAGTGAAATAGAAAGTTGTAACACAGCCTAGAGAAATTTGAAAAGTGGAAGGTACTAGGAACCTAGAGGTTTTTTTTTATATCTACAATATTTCCTTAGAAACACATTATAGTCAAGAACAACAACTGATAAGTTTAAAGTGAACCTAGGTGCTTCCACTTACAAAAAAAAAATGGTTTTGGATAAGAAAAAAAACGACTTCTGCATTTCTTTAATAGTACCAACATACCAATAACTACCCAAAAAAAAGAGGGAGGTGCTATCTTGCTATGCAATTATCCCACTTGCCTATTTTACATTTCTATAATTCTGTTAGTAGGAATAGATAATTTCATGTGATTGTGACATCAACGTAGTGTGTAATCAGCAATGGAAATAAGAGTTTATATTAACAAAGTTGGGAAACTATGCATTGTACTTATTTTGAAATGGTAGTATTCAAATCTTGACACAAAATATTGTTCATGTCATAGTTGATTATAAAGAGGGTTGTATGGTTGGGATGGCTCTATAATGTCAGTTTAGTACAATTTGTTAAGGGAAACACTGACCAGTTTAGCTAGTTTTCCTAGCTTAGAAATCACCTGTATAGGCAATATAGCAGTTTTTGTTACCAATTTTTTAATAGAAAGGCTCGATCAGGAGATGGGTGTTAGAGATGCTCTGGCTAGCCTAAGAGGTCACAAAATTGAATACATAAATGGGTTTGGGTTTAACACATGTAAGAGCAGGCGATATTAGCATGCTTGTGTTGTCATGTTGTCATCCCATTAGTCATTTTCAACCCATTGGTACTATTCTTCCCTGGACTTATTTAAGAAGTATATATTTAATGCCTATGTTGTGAAATGCATAATGTTGAAATACCAGCCTCTAAAATATGCACAAGTTAGTGAAGAAATTTGTAGTGGAAGTGCACAGATTTGTAATTATATATGCATTTAATTATGGAAAATGAAATAATTTACGATCATGCTTGCATGTAGGCTACCAAGAACACTAAAAATACTGTCTAATTCGTTGTGCAAACTCCCATATTTGGATTTCTTGAGAAATGTTTTTCATGGGTGCAACCATGGTCTGTTGCATGTGGAAAACGCTAATGGAGAGCAGAGATTTAGGGAGGGGGCCTCCAAGGTGGAACTCATTGTTGCATTATGTGATGTGATCTTTGAAAGATCCATTTTTCAAGAAGATCGTGTGTGTATCTGCATTCCATTGCATACATCCTATCAGGATGAATGGACAAATAAGTTGATAAGATCCTTTAGGTTTAAGGATAAGGCAGGGAAAAGAATCGAAGTCATCACATCAAATTCCATGTAAAATTACATGTATAAGAGAAAAATATGCTAACCACTACAAAATACAGCCCTGTCACTTTATTAGTACCAAGATTGGCAGAAAGTACTCATCAATATCAAACTAAAAATCTAGTTTGGAGTGATGGTTTCTCCTTCTCTCTCATAGAAAGAAGAGATATGAGAGATTACTTTCTCAAATTTTCAGTAACTAGGTTTGTACCCAATATGTTGACACCATCATTTCTAAACCTCAAGAACTTATCATTTATGATCGATTGTATCAACTTGATTTTCTCGATTGGTTGGGTTTTACTGGTTTCATTTGAAGGAGATAGTGGAAAATGGTGAGAAATACATGCCATGCCACTCTATGGACTTAGATTTGTTGTAATAATGATAGCCATTTTAATTTCTCTCGGCATGGAATTCTTTCATTTGTATCTAAGCATATCTCAAACAATGGCTCCTATGCATTAGGCAATCATAATTTTGGAGATAGTTTGCATGGTATAGGATAGTGCATTAGCAGTAATTGTGGGTATAGATGTTTTTGGGGAATGGATTATGCAAGGCCTAGACTAGTGAAGTGGAGAATGGGTAGTTATTTTCTCCCTTAGTATTCACCAGAATTTCATTAGAGTGTTTGGCGCTTCTTCTCCTGATAATCACTATTCGTCTAAGTTAAAAGACGATGGAATTTTTGTATGTACTCTTCTGACATATATAGACAAAAGAGAGAAGAATACAATTTTCTAAAAGTGCACTCAGTGAAGGATTCATTATCAGATATATATATGCATACAGTTCAGTTAAAAAAAATAGTTAAACTAACTAGAACTAACTCTAAACTAACCGAACTAATTCTATAATAATTGTAATATTTAACACTCCCCCTTAATTTTTAGGGTTACATTGTTTTATTCCTAACTTCTGATATTGAAATTCAAAATTAACTTTTTAGCAGTTTGGTGAAAATATTTGCTAACTGATCCTTGGAATCACAAAATTTGAGAAGAATGTAACCATTTTAGACGATTTCACAAATGAAGTGATAATGAGTTTCAATATGTTTTATTTTTTAATGAAATACATTATTCTTCGACAAGGAAATAACAGAAGTGTTGTCACAAAATATTGAAATAGGTTCATTTTCTATATAACCGAAGTTGGAGAGAAGTCTCTTCAACAATACTGCTTGGCATGATGCTGAATTCACTGCAATGTACTTGGCCTCTGTTGAAGATAACACAACTATGGGCTACTTTTTGGATGACCATGAGATCAAGTTTCTTCCAAATAGAAAATATTAGCCAGAAGTGCTTTTATGATCATCAATACAACTTGCATAATCACTATCTATATAACCAACAAGCTTACTATCTATAGAGGTTGCATATGATAAACCATAAGTATATGTACCTACAACATATATTAACACCCTTTTTCCAGCTTTCCAATGATAGTCTTTAGGAGATTCCATAAACCTGTAAATATAACTCGCTGCAAATGCTATATCAGGTCTAGTAGTAGTAAGATACATAATACTACCAGCAAGTTGCTTATACAAAGTTGAATTAACAACAATACCCACATCATCTTTAATTAAATTTGTACCAACTTCAATAGGAGTATTCACCGGTTCACACCTGTCCATCTTAAACATTTTCAAAATGTCATTAGCATACTTTTTTTGACTCATAAACATACCATCGTGTGTTTGTTTCACTTTGATACCTAAGAAGTATTCATTAATCCAAGATCTGTCATTTTAAATTCATTTTTCATTGTAGCTTTAAATTCATCTAAATGCATGTTACCATTATAAATTATGTCATCAACATAAAGACACGATATCAAAATATTACCTTGATGATCATTCTTGATACACAAAGTGGGATCATGGTCGCTCCTTCTGAAACCATTATTCAACAAGTAATGTTCTATTCGGTTGTACCAAGATCTTGGATGTTTCTTCAAGCCATAAAATGATTTCTTCAACTTGTACACCTTATGTTTTTTATTTTTTATTTCGAAACCGGGTGGTTGATCAACATACACTTGTTCATTCAAAACACAATTCAAAAAAACAGACTTTGCATCCATTTCGTAAATAGGCCATCTGTTTTGTGATGCAATAGCTAATACAAATCGAACAATATCAATTCTTTCTACAGGTGCAAATGTTTCACCATAATCTATGCCAGGTTGCTATGTAAAAACTTTGGAAACTAATCTTTCTTTGTGCTTATCAACTTCACCTATCTCATTTAAATTTGTTTTAAAACCCCATTTGACACCTATAGAATTTTTATCATCAGGTAGATCAACCAATTCCCAAGTTTGATTTCCTTTAATAGCATCAATTTCATTATTCATTGCATATACCCATCCTTTTTCTTTTGTAGCCTCTTCAAAACAAGTAGGTTTAAATGAAAGAAATGTGAAATTTACAATATCATCAACATCGTCTTGTTCATAAATATCACTTAAGCTTCTCATTTTAGGATTATCAAAATCTGCCCCATTCTAATATGATGAACTGCTACTGCTTGATGAACTAATATTGGTTTTGTCTTGAACTTGTAATCTTGGAGTGCTAGTTGTATAAGCTTGATGTTCGTCTAACAAAATAAAATGATTAGGACAAGTATTGTTCTCCATTTCATTCCAAGTTTTTCCTTCTAGAAATTTCACATCTCGACTTACGACAAATTTCTTAGTTATAGGGTTAAACAATCTGTATGCTTTATACTTATCACTATATCCTATAAAAATATACTTTTTGTTCCTATCAAAAAGATTTTTTCTTATTTTTTCTCGAACATTAGCAAAACCAATAAAACCAAATACGCGAAAGTGTGAAACAGTTTCCTTTTGTCCACTCCATGATTCTTCAAGTACAAAAATTTGAACAATGGAAGTTGGTGATCTATTCAATATATATATATCGAACATGCAACTACTTCATCCTATAAATCTTTAGACAAATTTCATGTTTTGCAAAAAATTTGAGCCATATTCATAATTGTCTGATTCTTTCTTTCCACGACTCCATTCTGTTGCAAAGTATAACTAGTTGTCGTTTGTTTTTTAATACCATGTTGTTTAAAAAAATCAGTGAATTCATTAGATTCATACTCACCTCCCTTATTAGACCTGAAAAATTTAATAAACTTTCCACTATGCTTTTCAACCTTGTCTTTGAACTCCTTCAACTTGGAAAATGTTTCAGATTTGTATTAGATGAAATACACCCAAATTTTCCTGCTAAATTCATCAATAAATGTAAGAAAATAGAGACTTTCGGCAACTGATTTTTCTTGCATTGGAACACACAAATATGTATGCACTAAATCTAGTTGTTCTTTGGCTCTATTAGAGGCTGATGCAAAACTATCTCGCTTACGTCTACCCATTATACAAATTGTACAAGAAGAGATATGGTCAGACAAAACAAGAAAACCTTTCACCGTAGACTGTCTTTTCAACAAACTCATACTTTTGATAGGTAAATGACCATATCACAAATGCCACAGATAAGAGTAATTTTTCGTTGAAACATTATGTGCATACAACTTCTCACTTTTCATTTGTAATTGATACAACCCGTTCTTTTTCATAGGAATCTGTGTAACAAGAGACCTATGTTGATCAAAAACCTTGCAAGTAGTGTTGTGAAAGTTAGCGTCATAACCATATGCATCTAACTGACCAACACCCAACAATTATGCTTGAAATTGGGTACATAATAAACATCATAGATATTATTCACAACATTTTTTTTGGGCAATATAGGTACAACACCCTTTCCTGAAGCTTTAACCTGCCGATCATCACATACACCAATAGAGGAACTGAAATATGTATCACGATGTGAAAACAAATCACTAGTATGACTAGTAATATGATTACTACATCTGTTGTCTACCAACCAAACATATTTATTAGGGACTTGCATAGTCACCTGGCATGCCAAAAATAAAGCATCTGATGTTTCACATTCAGTGTTTGTGACATCGGCTTTGTTTTTACTTAAAAAATACTATAATTTTCGTCATTCAGACTTATAATGGCCATATTTTTTGTAGTAGTGATATTGAATTTTTTATTTAACTAGCCACCTATGACCATGATTAGTTTGAGACAGCTCTAAATGTGTTTGAGGTACCCGTGATCTATCATCACACTGAGACTGTCATCTTCCTTTTCCTCTCTTGCCACGAAAACCTATGCCTCTACCTCTATCAATATAAGCTTTAGATTTGAAAGCATGCTATAAAGTACTGACATCTAAATTAATTCTTGCTTCATGAGCCATCAAAGAACCAGTTAATTATTCCACAGACAATTTTGTTAATTCTCTCGACTTAAAAACGATAGCTATCATGTCAAAATTTATAGGAAAACATCTAAGAACTTTTTCAACATTTCTTTGATCTTATAGTTCTTCACCATTCATCCAAAGCTGATTAAAAACACCCATAACTTTATTCATAAACTGATCAACAATTTCTGATTCAGTCATTTTAAGTGTTTCAAATTGTGTTCCAAGAGTCTGTAATTTTACCATTTTTACTTTATCATTTCCTTGATAAGAAACCTTAAGTATATCCCATATTGATTTAGCATTCTTAGCTTCAGTGATTTTAGGAAAAATAGAGTCATATAAAGAATTTAAAATGCAGGACTTTTCTCTACCTTCTTTCTATTTAAGTTCATCAAATTGTTTTCTTTGAGCATCACTCATACGAGCTATTATATTTGCGTCAAGTTATGTGAACCCCAATTCTATGGATTCCCAACAACCTAAACCTTGTAAGCATGCTTGCATTTTAAGACTCCAAAAATCATAGTTCTTTCCACTAAATAATGGCATAGGGATTGCAAACTGACTTGTCGAAGCCATGTTTAAAACAATCAGAAATCTGACACCTTTTACAAAAAAAACTTGTATTGTCTTTTCCCTCTACCAGAAGCAGAAAAAAGAGCCTCTACACTGTTAAAGAAACAATGAATACAATAACAATGAGATATTTGTCTGGAAATATTATATCTTAACTTGACATCTTTTTGGCATGATTATTATAACGAAATAAGCTTTCTTTGCAGAACGAAAAAAAACACCTTAACCAAAAAAATATTAGATAGACTGAATCTTTTTCCGAGAAATCAAGGCAATCGAAAATATTTTTAACAATATCCTTTATGGAAACTGATAATCCTCAAGTGAGATTTATTTATTTTTTTTAATTTTAAATTGGTCCTGCTTAAATATCACTGTATATTTTTTTTAAATGATATTTCTGGCAATATCATTGCATATTGTTTTTTTAAATATATTTCTGGCAACAAAAATTCCAACAGACATCCACAATAAAACTTCCTTTATGCAGTTATGCACAAACCTCATCTCAAAACATATTGAAGGAACTGGTCCAACACTAATCCAAACAACACACGGAAGAACTGGTCTAGCACTAACCCAAATAATGCACACAACATAAAACTCACACATCAACAACCTCACGCAACAATAAACTTCTATGTAACAACAAATCTTCTTTTTCTTCACACATGTAGCAGCAAAAGTTAAGAACACAGGTAGCAACACAATCTCCAACACAACAAAAAAATCTAACAACTTAGGCAGCTACAAAATCTCCAGCAGTTAGTTCCTCTTGCTCGAAGAACCCCAAGGCTCTGATACCATGATAGATTTAGACAAAAGAGAGAAAAATATGAATTGCTAAAAGCACATTGAGTGAAGGTTTTATTATCACACACACACACACACACATATATATGTATGTATGCATAGATTTCAGTTAAAAAAAAAAAGTTAAACTAACTAGAACTAACTCTAAATTATCCCAACTAATTCTAATCTTTAACATCTTCTACAATCTTCCTCAATGTTATCATAGCTCGAGTCAGTATTCATCTATGTGGAAAGATGATGGAATTTTGGTATAGTCTTCTACATTCTTTCTCAATGCTATCATAGGTTGACTTAGGGGCTAATGAAATTACTTCCGAACCACTAACTAAGGAGGTTAAATATGTAAGAATTTTAATAATACAGAAGTTGTGAGCCTAACATAATGTTCATGCTTATTATTATGCAACACCACTCCATTGGGGATCAAGATCAGTGTTAGCGAACTGATCGATTTTGAATAAAATATTTTAGTTTTACTAATTTATCTTCTTTTAGTGAATCAAAAGAAATTATGTTGGTGAACCAATAAGTTTTGAATGGTTTATTCTGGTTTTATTAACTTATTTTTTTCCAATGAATGAAAATAGATTATATGATTGAGAGATCAAGATAAGTACAACTAATGAACTGATAAGTTTGGAATGGATTATTTTTATTTTAATAATATATATTTTTCATTGTGTTTAGAGGCTTATTCTACAACCCAATGTTAGGGTATGTTTAATTTTTTTAATGCTCAACATGGAGTAAATATTGATCCCCTCAAAATAAAAATAAAATATTCTCTAAATAGAAAAACAATGTAGATTTTAATAATAAAAAAAAATTATTTTGCATAATTAGTTAGCTTTAATTAAAAGTGTCATAAAACATTAATAATCCCAACCACACTATGATACTATATTTTTTATTGACATTACAATTCAAGTGGTAATATTTTACTAGCTCTTAGTCATAAATAAAATACTTTGATGTTGGCATAATTTAGTATAATTTCATATCAAATTTAAAAAGAGATAAGTAATTAGAAGTAAAAAAAGTTTGAGTAAATTGTTTAAATCTTATATGTTTCAAATATATTTTAACACCAAATTTAAATAAGATATTTTAATATCTATATTAAAATATAACTAATTTATGTCAATAACAACTTGATATGTATCACAATATTATTTTAAGATCTATATTAAAGTATAACTAATTTATGTCAATAATGTTGGTGTCCTATGATTTGGCAGATTGGCATACCAAATGACATGGAAACATGGAACCAATCTTTAGAGTTCTAAGACCTAGCCTTCCTAGACTCAGAGAGGGATCTCTCAATTTGTTTGCAAAGGATATGTGCTGGTTTGATTTTTTGGGGGTTGATTTTAGGCTAGTTATTAAGTACAAGGTTTGTTTGATTGTTTTGGTTGAGCATAATGATCAAAGAGCATAGATAGAATGGGAAATCTCTAAATCATTGGGCAATGGAGTCAAATGGAAGTCATGATAAGTTTATAAAAGGATCGGGAAGTATCATAGGGCAAATCTAACTTAGCCAGTGGATCTTCAAAGTTTTTAGGATAATGAGATGAACATTAAGGATAAGAATGAAAAAGTAGGACAAAGGGCAATTAAGAATCCTTTATCATGTACTTTAAACAAGAAAAATATTTCAAGGTAATTTTTTTGAAGCAAGCCAAAGGACAGGGCAAACCGTAGACTTCTTTGGACAAAATTTTAATAAGAAACCTTTCAAATAACAATCCAACAATCAAAGGACTACTTTCAAATAAGAAAACATATAAGATAAACAGTAAGAGCAGCCTAAGATCAAACAAAAATAATCTAATCTTCTTTTGAATAACTCTCTAGGGATCTTTCAAGAAACTTTTTGAGGCAGTCCAGAGGATAGGGCTCGCCATAGACTTCCCTGGTTTAGACTCTACTAAGCATACTTTCGAAAATATTTTTAAAACAATAGCTAAAGTTGTACTCAAAGGAGCATGGACTTGCCACTTAATTTTCTGGATTCACACTATTGAAATCATTCCTTAAAAAAAACCTCTCAAGCTGTACTCAAAGGGATATGGACTTACCAAAAGAGAAACTCCTTCGTTATAATCTATTGAATTATTTCTAAAATAACAAGCTAGATGGAACTAGAGGGAAATTAAGAATCCTCCAATCAGACCTTGCAAAAGAAAACATTAAGACAGTGAAGAGTAAATAGAACTAAGGTGCTTTCAAAACACATTTCTTAGCCTAAAACTGTTACTCTACTGTAACAAATAAAAATGAAAACATAATGAAAATAGTAAATAACAATAACAGATAGAAGCACTTCACCAACGACCAAGCTCAGGAATCTAGTGATCTAGCCTCCTCCAACAACAAACAAATCAGGGCATCCACGAGATCCACAACTTCCAAGAGACTATGTATGACTTCAAAGAGTCATCAAATGCCAAAAATACAATGAGTTCAGATGCAGTATTTATGCTACAAATGAGGAAGTGGAGCTCAAGATATGGTTTGAGTGTCATTAATTACAGAGTAAATGCATTCCTAACCTTGAAAAACATGCAAGGCTTAAGGTAGAAATATCAATAGCTACTTCTCTGTTTCAATAACTCCTATCCTAACTTCTAAAGAAGAAGAGGCAAAATTTTTGACTTTTAAGGCCCTTAATAACTTTACAATAACTACCTTGACAGATATTAAATATCTCTGACTGTGGATTAATTGCCCATTGCCTTTATGGAAAAAAATTGTGTTGTAGGTGGAAGTTTAGTCTTTGGAGGAGTAATTGCTTCCTTGTTGTGTTATTCGAAGTTGTCTTTGCGTTATCTATCTTTTTTTTAATCATAAAACTCAATAATTAATCTTTTGATCCTTGATTTTGCTTTAATATTTTTCCTTACTTCCTTTATCCTTTATTCTGCTTTAATGACTGTTTTGTTTATTTATCCTTTTTCTTTAAACTTTGGCCTTTTACATTTAATCACTGTCTTAAGGGCTAATCCTCTATGTTTATCTTTTGATTTAGGATTTAGCCTTTTGATCCTTCTGTCCTTCATTTATTCACTATTTCCTCTGACTGTAATTGTATTTTGGGTGCAAGGAGGGTTTCTTCATGGTACTTGAGGATTCTATAACCCATCGATGATCTTGATTCATCGAGGGTTGAGCCTTTATGTAACCCTCCTAGCCTTTTAATGCAAATTCACCTCTTGGATCTTTATCTAGAGGACATTTTGATCATTTTAATTCCTTTATGGGCATCTCTACCATTAAAACCTACAAGACACAAAAAAAAATTTAGCTTAAAAACCTGCGAGAGGGGTAAAAATACATTTTTGGGGTTTGGAGCATCGCGAGAGATTTGCAGAGAAGGAGGGAGTGCAAAGAGGAGGGTTCCGGATGTGGAACATGGAAGAGAGGTGAAGAAATTTGAATTTTGGTGTGAAGGGGAGAAAGGTGGTTTTGGAAAACTACGGTGGTTTATCACGCAGGTGAAAGGTGGTAAGTGGTATTGGGTCAAGACTGCGCGATTCCACTAACCGACTGCCACGTGGCAGGGCGAAACCGCCCATTTTGCATAGGTCGGGATTGTTCAAGATCGACGCCAATTGCTGTGCGATATTATATTTGGATCGTCAAATCTCAAGGAGTGAGATCAATGATGCGGAAGGGTGGAGGGATCGGTGCGCAAGTCTGTGGAGTGGAGCCCAGGACAGGTGGCAGGCTGCGGTTGGTCGGCAAGGGGGTAGTGGAAAGTGGGGCCCAGCTTGATGATGTGGTAGTTTTGTTGTGTTGTGGGGTTGGGTTATATGCGGGTTCAATGTAGGAGATTGGATGACCATTCAATCGGGGGAAAAAAATCCCGATCAATGGTGGAGTTTTCCTAGTAAAGGTGCAGGTGGAGAAGAAGCAGACCCTCTTTTTAATATTTTTCGAAGGTTTTGGGAGGGTTTTTATAAGGTTGGGGGTAAAAAATAAAAGTAGGGAAGGGGCTTAGAAATATGTGGAGGGAATATTTTTATGAGGGAAAAAGGGCTAAGGCTTTAGGCAAAAAAGGGCTTAAGGGCTTGTTTGATAAAAAGGTGGATTTTTGTAAAAAAAATATTTTTTATAAAGTTTTTAGGAGGTCCAATAGGTTAAAAAGTTAAGGTTTAAACAATGTAAAAAGGGTTTTTACATTGTTTAAGGGTTCTTTAGACAAAAAATATGAATAAAGGGGATTTTATGAGGGCTTGTTAGGGAAAAAAAGAAATGGGTTTTGACGAGGGAAAAAGAGAGTAAATGAGAGTGTAAGTGAGGTGATAAAATGAGGTAAACGGGCCCAGAAAATGGATTTTTCTTTGGAGTATTAGGGTATACTTTGAGAAGGAAAAAGAAGAAGTTTTTAGTGAATTAGTTAGGTTTAGGATGATGAAGGCAGTGAAATTTCTAGAACTCACAACGTTTCTTCAAATATTGTTTCTAGAAATCTAGGCTTTACAACTTAGTCATCCTTTGATATCAACAAAATTTACTAATGACTAACAGTGGCTCCACTTGGGGAGGGAAACTTTCTTTTCAAGGTGTCTAGAACCTCCAGTTTATCAAATCTCTAAGTTTTAGCAGACCAGTTCCTTATCCATTGGGCAAATTTCCCCTTCTTTCTCACTTGCTGATATTCCTTTGAAGTGACAAGTCTTAACAATCTGCAATATATGATTTTTGTCAATAGTATTTCTACCTACCCAATCCTATCTATCTTAACATTTTTTCTTCTTTGAGTGCATTTTTATTGGAAAACTCCTGACATTTTATTTTTGAAAACAGAAAATAAACTATCTACTCCTATCCTAATTTCTTCCATGAATTCGGATTAAACTGTTGAACTCTTTTCATTTTCTACCTGAACTATTTGACTGTCAAGATTAAGTTGTTTGGCGGTGTTGATTCTCTATCTAGTGACATGAAATTTAAAGCATGATTTTAAATCAGGTTTAGAAAGTCTTAGTCACCATGGTTATGGCATTTGAAACAAGTTGCACAAAAACTTTATTTGCATAAAAGTAAATTCAGAAAGATAAGGCTATGATTTGT
Organism: Pinus albicaulis; assembly: GCA_034641835.2. Lineage (NCBI taxonomy): Eukaryota > Viridiplantae > Streptophyta > Pinopsida > Pinales > Pinaceae > Pinus > Pinus albicaulis. The sequence continues at coordinate 13,682,448 of MU968551.1, read as the reverse complement.
CATTTGGAATATATCCTCACCTATCTCTTTGGTTCTTTTTTGAGCATGTTGAACCAGGATCTTTATATTTCCCTAATCTATCATTCTTGATAAGTCAAGTCTGAAATAATCTTGACAATCTTTGTTTCTACTAACTTTTCAACATAAATTTAAAGCATGTTCAGCCATGATTAGGCTAGATGACTGAACAAGATATCATTTTGAATCAACAATGGCATTTAGACTTGTACACTTTCAATAGTACTATTTTTTGGGTATGGGGTTGTACCTCTTTTGATTTTCCCTCTTTCCTTTTCTTTTCTTTCATTTTTTTTGTATTTTCTTTTATTTTTCTCATGCTATGTTATGTATAATGAGTGAAAAATTTGAATTTAGGATTCTTGACAGAAATAATGTTTAAGCATCCTGCCATAAATAATATTTATTGATTTCTTGGTGGTTAGACTATCATCCCATAATTCATGAAGCAACTTACTATGCCATGATTTCTGATTTTGATCCAATAGTTTTTTGATAATGTTGACTAGACTTTTGTTGGAGGATTCAGCCAATCCATTACCCTGGGGGTAGTAAGCTGTGGAATGGCCCAATATGATATGATATTTGTAGTAGAAATCAACCATTCTTTTGGATTTGAAGGTAGAAGCATTGTCTGTAATGATTTTCTTAGGACAACCAAATATGGATAGTATGTTAGTTTCAAGAAACTTGATAATGACAGAGTCAGTAGCATTCCTAGAGGGGATGGCTTCTATGCACTTGGTAAAGTAATCTGTGGAAGTAAGGATCCACTTATGTTGGGAAGATGAGGTTGGGTGAGTTTCTCCAATAAAGTATAAACCCCATTTCTAAAAGGGACCCTCAACACTAATGGGATGCAAAGGTAAAGGTAGGAGCTTTCTCTTGCCATAAAAATTTGACACTTATGGCAAGTCATGACTAGTTTTTGAGTATCTCGGAAAAGGGTGGGCCAATAGTAGCTAGCTCTAAGAATCTTGTTGGCTATTGTCTTCCAGTAAAGGTGGCCTCCACATTCTCCCTTATGCAGCTCATGCATGATTTTTCCTGCATCATCTTCAAGAGAAAATTTAAGAAAAATACCAACATCATTTTTCCAATATAATACTCCATCTAAAATGCAGTAATTAAAGCTTTTTGTTTCAATAATATAGCTTTATTCTTTGATAGAGAAGGCGGAGTATTAAGAGAGAGAAGCACATAAGTGATATCAGCATACCAAGATGAATTCAAAAATGTTTATTCAATGTATGGAGCTATGAATTCTTCTATTTCTTCTAAAACATCAACCATATTTATATCTAATGCTTGGAAATTTGATTATGCATTGAATTTTGCTAATCCCTGTCCTTTAATCAGCTTGGTAGGCCTGATCTCTAAATCATATTCTAAGCTAATTGCAATCCATTTTCCCCTTTTACCATCAGGGGCTTGATTTAGAATGTCATTGAAAACTGTATTTGGGACAAAAACAATGATATGAGAGTGTAAAATGTAGACTCGGAAATATTTCAATGTTTTTATCAAGGCTAAGGCTTATTTCTCCATGATATTATATTTGAGTGGAGCATCGCTTAAGGCTCTACTGAAAAAGGATATTGGTTGTTCTTGGCCCATGTTTTTCTTTTGCAACAAGACTGCAGCAATAGTGTGTTCAGAGGAAAATGAGAAAATGTAGAAATATTTAGTGAAATCAGGACTAATAAGAATTAGTGTTTGAGTGAGAGCTTGTTTTACCAGTTCAAATGACTATTTTGATTCTAAGGTCCATTTAACCCCTATTTCCTTTTTGAGCATGTTTGTGATATTTCTCAAAATTTTAGCAAGGTTGGGAATGAACCTTCTCAAAAAATTGATCTTTCCAATCAAAGATTGCAATTCTTTGAGGTTTCTAGGATGGCTGATTTTCAATATTCCTTCAATCCTTTTAGGGTCTAATTTGATTCCTTTTTCATAAATTATGTGGCCAAAAAGTTTTCCTTCTTGGAGACCAAAGAGTTTCTTTTTGGGATTCAAGGATAAGCCATATTTTCTACATTTCTCAAAAATGTTTCTCAAATGAATCAAATGTTCTTTATCAGTTTTGGAGAAGATAATAATGTCATCAAGGTAAATGATTATGAAATAGCCTATGTCTTATGAAAAATCTATGTCCATGGCTCTTTGGAATGTGGCCCCTGAATTCATTAAACCAAATGGCATTTTAACATACATGAATGTACCCCAAGATGTGGTAAAAGATTTTTTGTGTTGATCACTTGGGAGTACTAGCACTTGGTTGTAGCTTGAAAATCCATCCAACGGTGATATTATTTTAGATCCAACCACTTTTTGAAGTATGTGGTCCATTTTAGGCAAGGGATAATTATTTTTCAGGGAGGCTCTGTTCAGATTTCTAAATTCAATGCAAAGCCTAATTTCCCCAGCCTTCTTCCTAACAGACACAAGGTTGGACACCCATTGTGAGTATCTAAGGGGAACTATGATCCCATAATCATACATTTTTTTTATCTCTTTCTCAAATAAAGGTAATAAAACGGGGTTTATCCTTCTTATTTTTTGTTTGAAATGTTTTTTATTTTCCTTAAGAGGAATTTTGTGTTGAATGATGCTAGTATCATATGATTTCAGATCTTTATACCCCCATGCAAACACATCTCTGAACTCCTTGAAAAGTTTAATAAATTCTAGTTTGATATGAGTAGGGAGAGTGCTAGATAACTTGATCATTTTGGGTTCATTTATGCTGCCTATGTTATGTTCTTCTTCATTAATTTCTGTAGGCTCCATCTTTCGTTTTTTAGCTACATCATTGAAATCAAAAAGCTCCTCTAATGGTGTAAGACCCCTTGGTATTGAATCATTTTTACATTGTAAAACTTCAAGGTATTTTTGGTCTGTTTTGTTTAATAATTCTACTGTATAAAGATATTCAAATTGATTTTTATCAGCAGTAGAGGACAACTCTATTTTATGGACTTGTTTTTCATCAACACATTCTTTTTCATGGCTTGAGCTAGGAGTTAGTTTAGCAAAATCATTTCTTGATTGCAGAAAATCATCAATGTGTTTATCTCCTTCAAATACTTTCCAATAGTCTTCATTGTCAGGGACTGTGGGCCTGTTTTTTACTTTGACAGTAAGTTGTTCAATTTTATGTGGTATTTGGCAATTGGTGGCAGCAAAGGCAAGTTCATTTGCAGTGTTGTTTTGAGCTCTAGGGATGAAAGTGAGTTCATATTTTTCAAAGGTTTTTAGGAGCTCTAGGGTAGCATTCCTATATTATCTTAATCTTGGGTTTTTGGCTGTATACTCCCCTTTTATTTGCCTAATAATTAGATCTGAATCTCCTTGGACTAATATTTTCTTAGCTCCTAAATATTTGAGAAAATGTAGGCCAAGTAGGAGAGCTTCATATTCTGCAATGTTATTGGTGCATTGGAAATCAAGTTTGTAAGAATGTCCTTGTTTTGTGTTTTGTATCCATATACCAGCTCCAGAACTTGTTTTTCTACAAGAGCCATCAAAGCTCATTTTCCACAACGTTTCTGTCTCTTGCTCATTGTCCTTTTTTTGTTCAAGACTGCTAAGGTTAGGGCTATCAGATTTTTTTTTTGGGTACTGATTTAACTATTCAGGTAGTTTTAACTTTGTCTCATTTTCCTTTTCTTGTTGACTAATTTCATCTTCATTGTACAAGATAAAGGATTCTAAATCTGAATGAATAGAATAAATAGGAGTGTTGTTTGGCCTATTTATGTTGCTTACAATAAATTTCATATGAGATTACCTATATAATCTTCTGATCTAGTTAAAAACTGGAATGGTAGCATAAGACATGTCCATTTGAAGGCTTGCTTGAAGTTTGGCTCCCCATGATCTAGATAGAAGCATGCCATATTTTGGGGGAATGTCAGCAACAAATATGTCCATAACTAGACCCTTAGCAGGAATTTGTGCCATATTGACACATAAATCCTTGATTAAGCCTAAGAATTTGACTCTACTTGAATCAAAGAAATACAGGTCCTTGTAAGGTTTAGTAATTTCTAGGCCTAATCTCTCCATCACCACTTTTGGCATAAGGTTGTGAGAGGCACTAGAATCTAGCATGGCATTGTGTAAAATTTTATCATGTATACTTAAGCTAACATAAGATGGAGGAATGGTCCCTTCTTGGTATTTTCCTTCTACTTCAAGACCAAACAACAATTATAGCTTATCATCTGTCAAGTTCAAAGTATCAGTATTGTTTCCTATATTCAAAGCTTTCAAAACTTGGTTTTTATATACATCATGGGTTACTAGTTCAACTAAGGGTATGCTAATTTTGAACTTGGCAATCTCACCTTCAAGGATGAAAGGGACTAATGTTTTTGACATATTTACATCTGTTTTGTCAAGCATAGTATTTTCAACAATTCCGATTTGTTGAGTTTTATTAGGACTATTATTTAGGACAAATTTCTCAGGGCCACTAGTAGGAGTACTAGGGCAGCTTGGGTCAACATTTTGCTGATCGGTTTTGTCCTTATTTGAGTTATTTCTCTTAGTCAAAGTGTTAATTTTGTTTGCTGTCTTTTTAGAAGATTTTTCTGAAGTTTTTCTAACAGCAATATCTGTGTTTTCATCCTTGGAAATTTTTGGGTTCCTTTTGCTTCTAAGATCATATTGTCTATGCACCTTCATTATAGCATTTTCAAACCCCAATTGGTAATATTAAGAATCCTCATGATTATTTTCAACTTGTTCTGAGGATAAGAAACCTTGTTTTTCTTTAGTGAGGAAGACATCTGTCTCACTGTCAGATCCTATCAGATTTACATGATTTTCTTCTAATCTTTTAGTTTCCCTTTCTTCTTCCTGATCTACATAGCTTTCTTGAAAGGGAGGCCTAATTTTTTGGTCATTATCTCTTTATCTATTTAGAATAGGATCTCTTCTGAAATTGGGATTTCTATTTCTATTTTGGTGATTAATTTGGTTTTCTCTAGGAGGCAATCTATCATTTAAGTTTATCTTTCCAAGATTTATTTCCATTACTCTCACTAAGCTGTCAATTTTGGCATCAGATGATGAGGCTTATGCCATTGTTTCATCTTTATATGTGACTCTCTTTTTTTTATTTCAACCTATCTCTTTTCTCAATCAGTTTTGCCTCTACACTAATAGCTCCCCTTTTCATATCTTCTAACGTTAAGGGGTCTCTTTCTCTTAGCTGGTAGGCCATGTCTGGATCAAAGCCTTCAGGAAATTTAGCTAAGGCTAGGCGTAGTGGAGGTTTCATGTTTGGGGGAAGTGCATTGTAAACACTATTGAATCTAGTGCAATAATCTTGGACACTTTCCCCAATATTTCTTTCAAGGTTACTATATTCTGAAAGTATTTGGAGAGGGTTCTTTTTAATTTCCCATTTTTTTATGAATGTTTGTATAAATAAGGGAGATCATTTATGCTACTAGGAGTTAAGATTTTACACCATTTTTTGGCTTCTCCTCCTAAACTTTAGGAAAATATTCTCATCTTAATAGTCTCTTCTTCTATTTCCATGTAATCAAAGGCATCATCCATTTTTTCTACATGCTATTGGGCAGTATTAGATTCAGTTCCAGTGAAATGGGGAATTCTAGATTGATAATCATTTGGTAAAGGAACCAGAGGTTGAGGTAACACTAATGGGGCATACCGTGCTGCCATGGTGGGAGCAAATGGGGGATTTACAAGAGGTGGATTTGTAAAGGAAAAGTGAGATGAACTGGAATGTTTTTAATAGTGGATGTGTGGATGGGTGTGGTGGAAGTACCTGGACTAGGAAGCCGATTATAAGCAGATTTTCTATGGAAAGAAATGAAGTGGTAGAGAAGCTGAAAATCAGGAGGAGTGGAAGGAGAGGCTTCTCTGCTAAAATTATGCTACAAATCTGTGGACTCAAGGTCAGATTGGTCAATATCACTATGGGACTTGGTTCTAAATAGGTTCCTTGTATGAGACAAGTCAAAGTGAGGATCTTTCAAGACTGTAAGGTTTTCATGGATAGATCTTTTTCTTTGGATAGTCCTATCAGTAGTTAAATTTCCAACTTTAGAAGTTTGCCACAAAATATTTTCTGGATCATCAACTATTGGAGGAGGATTAGGGTCTGGATGAGATCTGGTATTGATCCTATGTAAAGACAGATTTCAAGTTCAAAATGTAGAGAGGCTGAAATCTCTAAGGAGTTTTTTCAAATGTTTTGACCTCTCTTAGTGTTTTAGTACCTTGCTAAAATATGGGACTAGGCTTCTAAACTTCTTTAGGACTAATTTTATACAATCTTAAGGGAATCTAAAAGAACTAGAGGATAAATAGGCCTACTGGGGCTAGTGGAGTCGCCAAGTGGAAATTTTTAGCTTTTTTGAAGGTAGAATGTGTAATGGTCCACCACCAAATGAGTAATAAAACAAATATAAGAATGTTTTTTAGGTTTTTATGAGTTTTTATGTGGTCCTTATGGTTTCTGGAGTCCTAACGAGTACTTATTTTTTCACTGACTCAGAAGGTCCCACCGTGATCGCGAGAATGATGGTGTCTTGTGATTTGGAAAATTGGCATACCAAATGACAAGGCAACATCAAACCAATATTTAGAGTTCTAGGACCTAGCCTTCCTAGACTCAGAGAGGGATCTCTCAAATTTTTTGCAAAGGATATGTGTTTGTTTTCTTTTTTGGGGGTTTTTTTTAGGCTAGTTATTAAGTACAAGGTTTGTTTGATTATTTTGGTTGAGAATAATGATCAAAGAGCATAGATGGAGTGAGAAATATCTAAATCATTGGGAAATGGAGTCAAATGGAAGTCATGATAAGTTTATTGAAGGTTCGGGGAGTATCATAGGGAAAATCTAACTTGGCTAGTGGATCTTAAAATTTTTTAGGATAATGAGATGAACATTAAGGATAAGAATGAAAAAGTAGGACAAAGGGAAATTAAGAATCCTTTATCATGTACTTTAAACAAGAAAAATATTTCAAGGTAACTCTTTTGAAGTAAGCCAAAGGACAAGGCAAACCGTAGACTTCTTTGGACACACTTTTAATAAGCAACGTTTCAGACAAAAATCTAGCAATCAAAGGACTAATTTCAGATAAGAAAACATACAAGATAAATAGTAAGAGTAGCCTAATATCAAACATAAATAATCTAATATTCTTTTGACTAACTCTCTAGGGATCTTTAAAGCAATTTTTGGAGGCAGTCCAGAGGACAGAGCTCACCACAGACTTCCTTGGTTTAGACGCTACTAAGCATACTTTTGAAAATATTTTTAAAAATAATAGCTCAAGTTGTACTCAAAGGAGCATTGACTTACCACTTAATTTCCCTGGTTTCACTCTATTGAAATCATTCCTTAAAAACAACCTCTCAAGCCTTACTCAAAGGGATATGGACTTACCAAAAGAGAAACTCCTTGGTTATAATCTATTGAATTATTTCTAAAATAACAAGCTAGATGGAACTGGAGGGAAATTAAGAATCCTCCAATCAGACCTTGCAGAAGAAAACATTAAGACAGTGAAGAGTAAACATAACTAAGGTTCCTTCAAAAGACATTTCTTAGCCTAAAAAATTTACTCTACTGTAAAAAATAAAGATGAAAACATAATGAAATCAAGAAATAAAAATAACAGATAGAAGCACTTCACCAACAGCCAAGCTCAGGAATCCAGTGATCTAGCCTCCTCTATCAACAAACAAATCAGGGTATCCATGAGATCCAAGACATCAATGTTTCTTCAACTTCCAAGAGACTATGTATTACTTCAAAGAGTCATCAAATGCCAACAATACAATGAGTTCAGATGCAGTATTTATGCAGAAAATGAGGTGGAGCTCAACATAGGGTTTGAGTGTCATTAATTACAGAGTAAATGCATTCCTAACCTTGAAAACCATGCAAGGCTTTAAGTAGAAATATCTGTAGCTACTTCTCTGTTTCAATAACTCCTATCTTAACTTCTGAAGAAGAAGAAGATTTTTTTTTTACTTTTAAGGCCTATAATAACTTTACAATAACTACCTTGACAGATATAAAATATCTTTGACTGTGGAGTAACTGCCCATTACCTTTATGGAAAGCATTTATGCTGTAGGTGGCAGTTTAGTCTTTGGAGGAGTAACTGATTCCTTGTTGAGTTATTCGAAGCTGTCTTTGGGTTGTCTATCTTTGTTTTAATCATAAAACTCAGTAATTAAGCTTTTGATCCTCGATTTTGCTTTAATAATCTGCCTTACAGCCTTTATCCTTTATTCTTCTTTTATGACTATTTTGTTTATTTATCCTTGGTCTTTAAACTTTGGCATTTTATCTTTAATCACTATCTTAAGGGCTAATCCTCTATGTTTATCTTTTGATTTAGGATTTAGCCTTTTGATCCTTCTTTCCTTCATTTATTCACTGCTTCCTCTAACTGTAATTGTCTTTTGCGTGCAAGGAGGGTTTCTTCATGGTACTTGAGTATTCTATAACCCATCGATGATCATGATTCATCGAGGGTTGAGCCTTTATGTAACCCTCCTAGCCTTTTAATGCAAATTCACCTCTTGGATCATCATCCAAAGGATATTTTGATCATTTTAATGCCTTTGTGGGCATCGCTGCCATTAAAACCTGCAAAACACAAACAAACATTTAGCTTAAAAACCTCTGGGAGGGGTAAAGTTGCATTTTTGGGGTTTGGAGCATTGGGGGTGATTTGCAGAGAAGGAGGGAGTGCATAGAGGAGGGTTCTAGAGGTGGAACATGGTGAAGAGGCGAAGAAATTTGAATTTTGGCGCGAAGAGGAGAAAGGTGTTTTTGGAAAACCACGACGGTTTATCATGCAGGTGAAAGGTGGTAAGTGGTATTGGGTCAGGACTTCGTGATTCCACTAACTGACTGCTGCGTGGTAGGGCGAAACCACCCATTTCGCGATATTATATTTGGACCGTCAGATCTCAAGGGGTGAGATCAATAGTGCGAAAGGGTTGAGGGACCAGCATGCAAGTTTGTGGAGTGGAGCCCAGGACAGGTGGTGGGATGCGGTTGGTCGACAAGGAGGTAGTAGAAAGTGGGGCCCGGCTTGATGACATGGTAGTTTTGTTGTGTTGCGGGGTTGGTTTATATGGGGGGTTGAGGTAGGAGACGGGATAACCGTTGGATTGGGGGAACAAAATCTCGATCAATGGTGGAGTTTTCCTGGTAAAAGGTGCTGGTGGAGAAGAAGCGAGCCCTCTTTTGAATATTTTTTGAAGGTTTTGGGTGGGTTTTTAGAAGGTTGGGGGTAAGAAATAAAATTAGGGAAGGGGCTTAGAAGTAGGCAGAGGGAATGGTTTTATGAGGGAAAAAGGGCTAAGGATTTAGGTCAAAAAGGGCTTAAGGGCCTGTTTGATAAAAAGGCGGATTTTTATAAAAACAGAGTTTTATAAATTTTTTAGGAGGTCTGATATGTTAAAAAGTTAAGGTTTAAACAATGTGAAAAGGGTTTTTTCATTGTTTAAGGGATCTTTAGAAAAAAATGATGAATAAAGGGGGTTTATGAGGGCTTTTTAGGGAAAAGAAGAAATGGGTTTTGATTGGGGAGAAAGAGAGTAAATGAGAGTGTAAGTGAGGTGATAAAATGAGACAAACAGGCCCAAAAAATGGTGTTTTCTTCGGAGAAGCAGGGTATACTTTGAGAAGGCAAAAGATGAATTTTTTAGTGAATCGGTTAGGTTCAGGATCATGAATGTAGTGAGATTTCTAGAACTCGCAATGTTTCTTCAAATATTGTTTCTAAAAGTCTAGGATTTGCAACTTAGTCATCCTTTGATATTAGCAAAATTTACTGATGACTAACAAACAACAACTTGATATGTATCAAAATATTAGAATAAAATATTTAATGTTGTATATAATAAAATATTCAATGTCCAAAAATAATAATTGAAAGTTAAAAAATAAATTAAAGAGTATCAAGTACTAATAATAATAATAAGAAAGGTATGTTTAAGTCATTCCATTCTTAATATAGAATTAATATGTGGCATTTAACAATATTCATAATAATAAAAAAATTCAATGTGGGTTATCCAAAAACTATTTGAATTAAATATCATTTGTAGGTGTCGCCTCCTTGGTTATTGTCCTATCTCACTTCACTTCATCTATGTATCTCTATCTCTCTGACTCCCCTTCGGTGTCTAGTGATTGTGTTCTCATAACGTACTTCAGTCATACAATTAGCTCTGAACGATCGCATGTTGGGGGCAATTTGTTACACCAATTTTTGGTCATCTAACCATTTACAATTAGATCAATTGAAGTACATCATGTAAAACTAATTTTACCATAATAAAATTTCTTTCACTATAAGGAATAATTTAATAAACCATATTTTATTAATTTATTTCTAGCTTAAACAAGAAACCCCATGAGGAATAATTAAATAAATATTTATTTATTTTCTTTTCCTTTGGGACTAATTAATTAAACCACTGTTTAAATATTATTCCTATTCATATTTAGCCAAATTATGAAAAATAATTAGATAAATCATTGTTTATCTTATTTTTCTCTAGGAATAATTAATTAAATCATTATGTAATTATTATCCCTTGCTAAATTTGACTAAACCACCTACAAATAATTTAAAAAATCATTATTTGTTACTTATTCCTTAACCCCATGCTTGAACTGATAAATAAATCATTTATTTGTTTATTATTTCTATATAAACATATTTAACCAATTTAAATACCTTTTCCCTTCAACAAAATGTTGAGATTAACCAAGATGATGAGCTTAGTGAAAAGTAAGCACCTTCACTAAGTGGGGCCTGCAGGCTATTTTTAGGTGTATGTCTATTTTTAGACATTGTGAGCATATTCTATAACTTGCAGGATGTCATTTGTAGATGGTTGATCAAATGTGAAAAATATATGAAATTATATTTTTAGAATATTGGGCGAAGTATATTTATAGATCATCAATATAAAAATAGGTGCATGTCGATTATTATTAGCCATTAATAATAATCTGACAATAAATATCAACTTATTCTCTTGGAGCACTTTATTTCAGTGAAAAAATTTGGAAAATCAGTGGGCTGAAGGAATTACACAATTCCTAGGGTGGTTGGTGACTCATGCATGGAGGACTCAGTTAGAACTAAAGTGGAAAAGTTATGACAGAGTTGGAAGACTAGTTAATGGAGTTCTTATTCAGTCTAACTTAGTTAAGTGAGTTAAACTCAGTTGAGCTAGTTGTATCTAGTATAACTGAAAGATATGCTAGTGAGATTTTAGTGAATCAATTAGTTAATTAATTCACAATTAATAAATCAATAAAAAATGAACAAATACAATAGTTAACTACTTGCATGTCAGTTCCAGTGGAGACCCAGTGGAGAGATAGGTGAAAGGGTGAGATGGACTACGTGTTGTGACTAGAGTGATGCACTCAATGCATCTGACACACATTGGAGATTATGATGAGGATTGTGCAATCCAGAAAAGCCAAATTTGAATTCATTCAGAGGTATTCTTTAGCAAGGATTGCGCAGTGGAGGCAGGTTGTCAAGAGGCAAGAAATTGGTGCATAGATATGCAAATTTCTGCATGACAGTGTGTAATGATTATTGATTGTACTGAGAGCTTGATGTACTAAGATTTGTATGAGATTATTACATGATCCATTGATATACATAATATATGATAGTTGTGGTTTTTAGCTTTAATATTTACAGTTAAACAACTGTGTTTACGTGCGATTGATTTTCTTCACACGTGTTTGCAATTGGCGATTTAATTTCCGAAAGATTAACAGTGGAAGGATTATGTATTTAGCAAGAATATAAATATTTTTAGATCAGGAGAATCTAGTAATACATCAGTATTAATAAATTTATACATGGTATCAGAGCATTTTTAATCACTCGAGATTGCAATTGTGAAGCAGTGCTGAGTTTTGTGTTGGTGGACAATTCGAATTTGCTGCAAAAATTTCTGGGTGCAACAGTTGAGTATTCGTTGAAATGTATTTCAATGGGTTGCGATTGGAGTATTCCCTTGAGGTTAGCTCAAATTACATATCCTGGAAGGATAGGATGGAGGTGGTTCTTGAAAATAATGTATTGAAAGATTTCATCGATAGTGATGTTCCTAAGCCTAATTCTACCGATGCTAAAGTACTTGACGCATGGCAAAAGAAGGTAGCGCAGTCAAGAAGAATTCTGTTGAAAGGTGTGAAAGACCATATTGTGTTAAGCCTTCATAGGAAAGCCACTCTATTTTCAATGTGGAAGGCTTTGACAAATCTTTTCCAAAGTAGTAGCAACCATAGGAAGTTGGCACTGAAATATAAGCTCAGAAAAATCAAAATGGAGAAGGGCGACAATATTCCAAAATATCTGACGAATTTTGTCCAATGTAGGGATGATTTGGGGAGTGTGGGGATTACAGTTGCAGATGATGACTTGGTGATCTTGGATCTCCTTGGGCTTCTGAAGAGTTAGCATAGCTACGAAGACTTTGTCAATGGATGGGAGAAACTGCCGGATTGGGAGCGACTTTGGTCAGATATTGTGTAGGAGGAGATAAGGTGGAATACCAAGGATGGCTCTTCATTGAAGAATGATGATGAAGATAATTGTGCTTTGGCTGCCAAATGAAGGAGAGGGAAGGGGGAAAAATCCCATCCAAAATCTGAGGCTAAAGGCAAGAAGTTGGATTTGTCCAAAGTGAAGTGTTTTCACTGTCAAAAACATGGGCATCTTACCATTAAATGCCCACAGAAAAAGAAGAACAAGAATGTTGTTGGAGCTACAGTGGGTGAGGCCTTAGCCTTGCAATTTGAACTTGATTTCTCTTTGATCACATGCTTGGTTTCAAGTGCAATGGGATCGGTGTGGTATCTTGATAGTGGTGCTTCCTTCCATATGACGAGAGATAAGAAGTTATTTAGTGACTCGGAGGAGAAGGATCTCCAAATGCATATAGAGATGGGAGATGATGGTGGATACAATGCGACTAACATTGGAACCATTACCTTTGAGAGGGAGTCAAGTAAACCATTTATGTTGAAATATGTTATGCATGTTCCAGGTCTGAAGAAGAACTTGGTCTCGGTCACTATGTTGGAGGAAAAAGGTTATGACATTATTTTTTGCGAGGGAAAATCCTTCCTACAACATAAAACAACGGGTCAAACCAAGAGTATAGGTATTCGAGTTAAGAATCTCTACAATATAGAGCTAGATGGTTATGCTGCAATGAAGGACAAAGCAGAAGAAGTGGTGAGCCAGGATGAGGGCGAATTATGGCACAGGAGATTGGGCCATCTTCACCATGGTGCCTTGAATATTTTGCAGCAGATTTCTATTGGACTTCCCAAGGGTACTCTTACGCAGTTAGATAATTGCAAGGGATGTGCTATGGGTAAGTTTGTGAAGACCACCTTTCATGAGAAGGAGAACCGTGCTTCGGTAATCCTGGAGAGAATTCACACAGATGTATGTGAACCTTTCTGAGTTGCTTCAACAAAAAGACATAGGTGTTATGTTATATTTGTTGATGATTATTCTCATAGATGTTGGATCTTCCTCATGTAGAAGAAGAGTGAAACATTCTCAAAGTTCTATGAGTTTAAAGCATTGGTGGAGAAGGAGTCGAGGAAGCAAGTGAAGGCTTTGTGGAGCGATAATGGTGGTGAATATATCTCTAACGAATTCAAACACTTCTATAGCAAAGAAGGAATTCGAAGAGAACTCATAGCGCCTCATAACCCATAGCAGAATGGGGTCACGAAGAGGAAGAACAGAATGATCATGGGTGCTTCACAAGCCATGTTGCATGACCAGGGCCTACCGATGCACTTGTGGGTGGAAGCATGCAACACTGCGGTTTATGTGAAAAACCGTTGTCCTCATATAGTACTTGGCATGAGTACACCTGAAGAATTTTTTACTGGTAAGAAGCTGGATATTTCTCAGTTAAATATTTTTGGCTCATATGTTTACATTCATGTGACAAAGGATGCCAGGAAGAAGCTGGAGCCGACGGCAGAAGTTGGGATATTTGTGGGGTACACAGAAACACCCCATAATTATCGCGTGTATTTTCCAAACAATCAAATTACTGTAGTGCGACAGGATATAAAATTCAATGAAGTGAAATCCATTAATTTGTCACTTGAGAGGGAGCTACACTTGCATGCAGAGGACAAGCTACTTGTTCCCAAATATGAGCCTCAAGATGTGGATCATCCACAGCAGGAGGATTATGGAGTGGAGGAGTCCACTCATGCAGAATCAAACATCAGAACAGTCAAAAATCTACCATAGAAGCTGAGAGACTAAAGCTTGATGCGACAGAGAATGTAGGAGTCCCTACATCACATCGCAGATAGAGATAGTCACCTGACCGATTTACTGGATACATGGCTCTTATGAGAAAGTGTATAGTGACAGAGCCATCTTCTTTTGAAGAATAAGTGTAGGAGCCCACATGGGTAGATGCCATGGTGGAGGAGTATGACTCCATTTTCAGAAACAATTCTTGGGAGATTGTTCCCAAGGCTGGTTGGTAAATCAGTGGTAGGTTCAAGATGGATCTAAAAGGTAAATAAAGTTGCTGATGGGAGAGTTGAGAATTATAAGGCAAGATTTGTTGCCAGGGGGTTCTCACAGATCGAGGGGATTGACTATCAAGAAAAATTTGCACCTGTCACATGGTATTCTTCCATAAGGACCATCCTTTCTCTCTCAGTGCAGATGGGTTGGCACATTCATCAGATGGATGTGAAGACTGTGTTCCTTAATACAATCATTGAGGAAGAGGTATACATTGAGCAGCCTGAAGGATTTGAGATCTTCAGCAGTGAGTCGCATGTGTGCAGACTCAAAAGAGCGTTGTATGGGCTGAAGCAAGCACCACGTGCTCGGTACACATAGATCTATATCTATTTCACTAGACTTGGCTTCACCAAGAGTGAGGAGGATGAAAAAATATACCAAATTGTGGTGGAAGGTAAGCTTTTAATCATTTTTATTTATGTTGATGATTTAATACTAGCGGGTGATGAGAATTTGATACACTCATGCAAGGCAGATATTGCAAAGGAGTTTGAGATGAAGGATTTGGGCCTCCTTCATTATTTCCTTGGATTGGAAATATGGTAGTGAGAAGGTGAACTGTTTGTGTCTCAAGGAAAGTATGCTCGGGAGATACTTGGTAAGTTTCACATGGAGGAATACAAGCCCATGGATACTCCTCTTCGAGGAAATTGGAGGAAAGAGGATGCTACATCGGCAAAGGTAGTGGATGCCATTGTTTATCGACAGTTGGTGGGTTTGCTCATGTATTTAATTAATACAAAACTGGACATATGCCATGCGGTGAACTAGCTTAGTCAAGCGATGGTTAAGCCTACCAAGCTCTTTTGGAAGGTATACAAGCATGTCCTGAGGTATCTCAGGGGCACATCTGAGTATGGCTTATGGTACATACAAATGGATGAAGTGAAGTTGCATGGCTTCATGGATGCAGATTGGGCAGGCCGTCCAATGGCCAGAAAGAGCACATCAGGAGGGGTTTTCAGTATCTTATCTACAACATTTTCTTGGTACTGCAGGAAACAAAGATCCGTGGCACTCACTTCAGTCGAAGAAGAATACGTGGCAGCAAGTCAAGCTACATGTGAGGCTATCTGGATGAGGAAGATCCTGGTCGATTTTTTCGGTTCTCTTTTAGATCCTATAGTGATACATTGTGATAATAAGAGTTACATTAAACTCTTGATTAATCTTGTGTTTCATGATAGATCTAAACATATTGATATATGATATCATCATATCAGAGATTGTGTGTAGTGGAAGATCATGTTGCTTCAGTACATTCCTACAGAAGATCAGGATGCAAATATTCTGACGAAGGTGCTCAGCAGGAGAACATTCGAATACCATAGAGGCAGGATTGTTGATTGTACTGAGAGCTTGATGTACTAAGCTTTGTATGAGATTATTACATGATCCATTGATAAACATAATATATGATAGTTGGGGGTTTTATCTTTAAACTTTCCCATTAGACAACTATGTTTATGTGCGATTAAATTTCTTCACATGTGTTTGCAATTGGCGATTTAATTTCCGCAAGATTAACAGTGGAAGGATTCTATATTTAGCAAGAAGATCAATATTGTTAGATCAGGAGAATCTAGTAATAAATCAACATTAATAAATTTCTACACAAAATATAATAAAATATTCCAATAAGTTAGATCTAAATGTTGGTTAATAATATTTTATTATTCACCATTATAAAGGATAACTCAATATTTTGTTATAAATAGGAATGCTTTCTATTCATTATTCACTTTGATCACTTTTATTGTCATGCTTTTATAATTCTCATTGCTTCTATTATTTTCTTGCTTCTTGAGCTCTTGTTGAGTTAAACGTGTCTCAGGTTTTCTACACCATTGACAGAGAGAAACTTTTGGATATGAAGCATTGAGGACAGGCAAGAACGCATCCCATTGAGGGGGACTGGTAACATTATTTTTTTCCCTTCCCACGTGTTAATACATATAAAATTATTTATATCTTGTCTTATCAGTTGGATATTTGGAGGAACTTTTATTTCTTTTTGTTGTTTAATTGCTTTTATTACATAGATCTGGGTTTTTGTAGCATTTGTTTCAACTATATATTGCAGACTAAGGAAGTTAAGAAACCATCTTTGTTGTTAGGGTTGTTTGTAACATACGGCTAAAGTGAGCTCTTTTCGTACACTTGTGTTAAGAATTTACGCTAACACCTTGGGTTTCTAGTATTAATCCCTTTAGTTTATCATTCTTTTGAGTTCATAATATCAATCTCTTGGGTTTATTTTTCTAAGGGTTCATATTCCTAGGGTATAAAATTATTAAAAGGGTTTATATTAATATTTAGGCTTAATATAAATCCATTGGTTTTATAATTATGGTCAAACATGGTCAAAAGTCGCATTGTGACAAATATTGTCTCAATATGAAAATAAAACATGTTTATTTTAGAGCTTATAATATTTATCTTAGGGTTTATATACCTAGGGTTTATAATATTAATCCCTTGATTTTATCCCTTAGGGTTATAATCCCTTAGGTTTTTAATATTAATTACTTGGGTTAATATTCCTTTAGGTTTATAATATTAATCCGTTGGGTTTATTAATATAAGGGTTCACTTTCCTAGGGTGTAATATTATCCATAGGGTTTCTAATATAAATCCTTGGTTTAATATAAATCCCTTGGGTTTATAATCATGGTCAACCATGGCCCAACATCACATTATGACAAAAAAATTATCAATATTAAATTCAACCATGGTCCAACGTCAGAATGTGATAAATATTATCTTGATATGAAAATCAATAATGCTCAACCATGGTCCAATGTCGCTTTGTGAAAATATTGTCTCAATATGCAAATGAACAATGGTCAATCATGGAGAACAATGTTTATTTTAGGGTTTATAATATTTATCCTATGGTTTATATACCTTGTGTTTATAATATTAATCCCTTGGGTTTAAAAGTATTCCCTTGGGTTTACAATAACTTGGGGTTTTAGAATTAATCCCTTAGGTTTATTATTTCCTCGGGCTTATAATATCAATCCATTTTGTTTATTAAGATAAGGGTTCATATTCTTAGGGTATAATATTATTCATATGGTTTATAATACTAATCCTAAGGTGTATTTTAGGGTTTATAATATTTATCTTAGGGTTATATACATTATGTTTATAATATTAATCCCTTGGGTTTAAAATTATTCCCTCGAGTTTATAATAATTTGGGGTTTTAGAATTTATCCCTTTCATTTATTATTTCCTTGGGTTTATAATATCAATTCCTTTTGTTCATTAATCTAAGGTTTCATATACATAGGATATAATATTATTCATATGGTTTATATTATTAATCCTAGGGTTTATATACATCCCTTGGTTTTACAATCATGGTCAACAATGGCTAATGATGGTCCAATGTAAGGTTATGCCAAAGATTGTCTCAATATGAAAATTAACCATGCTTAACCATGGTCCAATGTCGCATTGTGACAAATATTGTATCAATGTAAAAATCAACGATGGTAAACCATGGTCAACCATGTTTATTTTAGGGTTTATACTTTAGTTTTATAATATTTATACATGGGGTTTAATGTTATTCCCTTCAATTTATAATCCCTTGGGTTTTTAGTATTAATCCCTTTGGTTTGTTATTCCCTTAGGTTTATTGTTCTAAGGGTTCATATTCCTAGGCTATAAAATTATTCATAGGGTTTATAATATTAAACTTTAGGTTTAATATAATTCCATTGGGTTTATAATCATGGTCAATCATGGTCAAATGTCGCATTGTGACAAATATTGTATCAATATGAAAACAAATTATGGTAAAACATGGTCAACCATGTTTATTTTAGGGTTTATAATATTTATTTTGGGGTTTATATACCTAGGGTTTATGAAATTAATCCCTTGAGTTTACCCCTTGGGCTTATAATCCCTTAGGTTTTTATTATTAATCCCTTGGGTTTAATATTCCTTTGGGTTTATAATATTAATCCGTTGAATTTATTAATATAAGAGTTTGCTTTCATAGGGTGTAATACTATTCATAAGTTTTATAATATTAATCTCTTGAGTTTACTCCTTGGGCTTATAATCCCTTAGGTTTTTAGTATTACTATGTTGGGTTTAATATTCCTTTGGGTTTATAATATTAATCCATTAGGTTTATTAATATAAGAGTTCATTTTCTTACGGTGTAATACTATTCATAAGGTTTATAATACAAATCCTTGGGTTTAATATAAATCAATTAGGTTAATAATCATGGGAAACGATGTTCAACCATGGTTTAACATCACATTATGACAAATATTTTCTCAATATGAAATAAAACATGGTCCAACGTTGCAATGTGAAACATATTGTCTTGCTATGAAAATTAATAATGCTCAACCATGATCAACCATGGTCTAGCATCACTTTCTGAAAAATATTGTCTCAATATTAAAATGAACCATGGTCAAAAATGCTCAACCATGTTTATTTTAGGGTTTATAATATTTATCTTAGGGTTTATATACCTTTGTTTTATAATATTAATACCATGGCTTTAAAATTATTCACTTGTGTTTATAATGCCTTGGGTTTTAGAATTAATCCCTTGGGTTTATAATATCAATACCTTTTGTTTATTTATCTAAGGGTTCATATTCCTCGAGTATAATGGTATTTGTATGGTTTATAGTATTAATCCTATCACTACAAGATTCCCATCTCCCATAATGAACACATGCTAGGAGGATTTCCCATCTTCTGCTATAGATGTTCTTCTCCACATGTCAAGTCTAGGGCTGCTCAATCTACTCTTGGTTGATTACACCCTTGAGCTCAACAATTGCCACTATAGAAAATAATTGTTTCCGTCAAAGTGTTGAAAATTAATCACCAACTTGGGCACTATCATGCTTCCCTCGAGTAGACCATAAATTCCCAGTCCATTGTCCACACTTGGTCTACTCTCATGCTTACCTCCAACATACCATGACTGACAAATCCTTGTTGTACAATCTCCTCCTTGTTAGGGAATCCAATCACCTAGAAAAGCCTTCATATTTGCCGCTAATAGACATCCAAACTATCATCTCCTAAGACACCATCCAATAGAATCAATTCAACCTTAACACATCATTACAATACATACCCAGTTGTGTGTAGCTTCTGCATCACCATGGTGAAGTTTGTTGCCTAATCAGCTTGCAATCACACTGCATGCACTTGCGTTGCTTACACTTGATCTTATTGAACTCACGCCGCCTCTATTTGTGTTTCTCATACTCATGTTTATTGCACTCACGTTTCCTACACTCGTGTCTCCTACACTCACGCTCCTCGCACTAGCATTGCCCACACTTGAATTGCCCACATTCAAACTACCTTTATTGATGTGTAGATTATGAAAGATGCTTCTTCAATATGTTAAATGAATCTCCTCCACCATTTATTTATACGCAATACAAGGGTTCTATCAAATCACATGTGCAGGCTTGAAAAATTTTCACAGGGTCTCTAAATGCCTAGCTGACCTTAACCAAACCCACACATTTACTTCAAAAATTGTTATATCTAAATAGAAAAGTAAGGGTTTAATTATTTTCATTTTGTTTGATTTTTCTCAACATCCTTTGTCATCTCCATCTATCACATGTCCAATAAGCCTCATGGGTTCACACCCACAAGCTTAGGTGCAAATCCCATATGTTTGGGTTCCACACGCACAAGCTACACTTGTGTGCCAACTCCTCCACAACCCTAATGCTTAGGTTTTAGAGTACCTCCCAAGATACAATCCCAACACTCCCTCTTAGCAAGGGAGGTACTTCCAACACTATGAAGTTTGCATAAACATCATTTGATGACACTAACCCATCTGGCGTCCATCAATATAACATACTCTATAGAATGAACCCCACATTATCAGTAGTGTATCTGCCTCATCACATATGTACCTAAAGAATCCAAACGTCCATAGGGCTACTCCCTCTGAGGCCATACTCCATTTGAGCCTACACAATCTCCATTGGCTTAGTCCTGCAAGCACTCATCCTCTTAAATCAAATACCACTCATGCAAATCCCTCCAATATTGGATATGCAACATCATGATCCAATGAAGAAACTAGCTTTCCAATATATAGCCCATCACATGAAGTAATCTCAAACCAATATCGCCCATGCCAAAGAAATCATCGATTTGTCCCAATGATCCATGGAAAATAAACAAAAGTCCATGAACAAAAAATTTAACTACAACAAAATGTTGTTCCCTAGTCTCACCACCAATCCACCATGACTCCCAACCAATCTCGTTTCCAAGCTATTGAATACGACATATCAACATCTTCATCTCAACCCTATTCTCTGATCTAGATAATGCCACAACTGCCTCTCAGTTGCTTCGTTGTGCACACTTTGATTCACTGTCCCTCAAAGTAGCTCAAATATTCTCTAAAGCCAAGTTTTTTTTCCATGATATTGGTGTCAAAGGTAGAATATTAAATCATTGACCCTACCAAACCAAGTATTAGAACATATTAAAATAGAATTTAATCAGCAGTAAATAACACGTGCATAAATATAGACATCTTTCCAAAAAAAATTGTAAAATAACCAAACTTACTTATAATAATAAAAATAAATGATACAACAATATAGGGATCTCATACGAGGGATAATGGCCCTCAAATATCCACTAGTACAAGGATAAAAAATTGTGGCTTGATGTCATTGCATCGATAACCAATCTACCCTTACAAAGATATTATGACCATCTGGTTGTCACATGCTCTCCGAGATCCTCTCAGTCGTACCTTTTACCTTCCAAGTCCTTCGGCTCTCGATATACAACACCTGCCTCTATCAATGCTCCAAGTGCATCTAGCGACTGAATCTCGACTATCCAATCTCCTATCTCGTTGATCATTTTTCCATCAATGTGTAAATACATCGAGACTCTTGTTAATATGTTCACAACTCCATTTTTGAACAACTCACAATTTCCCATTGTTTCTCCTCGACAACTTGGGGAATTCAACCCACTATAGTCTTCATGTGTCGCTCCAATGAATACCAACATAGGGCATGGATGGTTACCACCTATCACTAAAAAATTTCCATCTCCCATAATGAATATGGGCTAGGAGGACTACCCATCTTTTGTTGTAGATGTCCTTCTCCACATGAAAAGTCTAAGGCTACTTAATATTCTCCTAGCTGATCAAACCATTAAGCTCAACAGCTACCACTCTAGCAACTACTTTTTTCCATCAAAGTGTTGCACACTAGACTCCAACTTGGGTGCTATCATCATACCCTCGTCTAGACCATATATTCCAAATCCACTGTCCACACTTGGTCCACACTCGTGCTTCCCTCCAATAGACCACGAGTGACGAGTTATTACTGTAGCATCTGCCCTGGTTAGGGCATTCAACCACTTAGAAAACCCTTCCTATTTGCTGCTAACAGTATTCCAAACTATCTTCTCCTAGGACACCAATCACTAGAATCAATTCAACCTTAACACATTAATATAATACATACTCAACCTTATGCAGATTTTGCGTCACCTTGGTGTAGTCTGCCACACACACATCCTACACTCGTGTTTCCTGCACTTGTGAAGCATGCACTTGTCCAACCTACGCTCGCGATGTCTACACTCAAGCTTCCCAAACACATGATGCTTGCACTCGCGCTTCCGACACTTGTGCTACCTACACTCACTCTTCTTGCGCTTATGCTACCTATAGTCTTACTACCTGATTTCAAGCTTCCTACACTCGCACTGCTTTTCTTCATCTGTAAACTATGAAATATTATTCTTGGATATGTTAAATGACTCTCCTCGACCTTATATTTATACACAATATAAGGGTTCAATAAAATCACATGTGTGGGCTTTAAAACTTGTTATAATGTCTCTAAACGCCTAACTGACATTAACAAAACACACATATTCACTTAAAAAATTAATATTTCAACATAGATAACTCATAATTCGATGATTTTCATTGCATTGGATTTTTCTCAAAGTCGTCTATCATTTCCATCAATCACAAGTATAATAAGCCTCATGGATTCACACCCATGGGTTGGGATGCAAAGACCACATGCTTAGGTTCCACACCCACATGCTACACTTCTTTTGCAAATCCTCCACAACCCTCAAGACTAGGATTTGAAGTACTTCTTGTTACCACTCAAACCAACAGGGGGCTTAAAAGGGGTTCCTAAGAGGGTAAATGATAGGTTAAGGGAAATGATGACGGCTTATCCCACTGTCACCATAGCTAAGGCTCCTTGCTTTCTACAAAATTTCACCGATCAGAAGAGTCTCATTTCTTTAAGAAGCCACTTATAGATGATATATCGATAAATATGTTAGAAATGACCCCTTAAACCCTTTCCATATAATAGGATGTACAATGGAGCTTGCTTTCTCTTTGATTAAGGGAGTAGGTTTTCTAGGGAGAGGAGGTGAGTATTTGAGGGTTGAGGAAGAAGAATGTGGCTTGTGAAGGAGTTTCCTAATCCATAAAATCATGTGAGAACGTGGATTCCCCATTAGTTCTTGATCAATAGTCTGAGACAAAAAATGCGACCACAGGAGGCAAAGTGGAACCAACCCAGGTTGGGCGACGAATTTTAGCAACCAATGATACTATTAACCTGGATAAGGTGAGGGGAAAGGATGAAAAAAAAATTCACCTAACGATGTCAAATTCATCCTACTAGGTACTAGCCTTATGAAGCTTAGGGAAAAATTTGATCCTAGAGCTAGGGCTTGGGATATCCCAAGGCTCCAGCATCAGATTTCCTTCCAAATTTGAGGAGACCTGGGGGACCCACCAGCACAGTTGACCCTAGGATATTGAAGTTTTTCTATTATCATATTTGTCATAAACTGATGCCCTAGGTGACCTGATGGGGCTAGACTTGAGAAAATGAAAAAATAAAAGGTGAAAAGGGGATTAAAATGATCACCCTATGGAGGAAAAATGCCTAATTTCACTTGGGGATATGGATTCAAGGATTTATGAAGCTGGATTGTATTTCTTTGTTTAAGGAGGCTTGAAAGTCAACTTCATCCAATGTTAGAGGCAAGAGAAGAAAAATGACTTTAAAATGTTTATACTTATTTCAAATAATGAAGGATTATCAAGATAACTCTAACTCTAGGACATTTAATTCATACAACATAGGCCATACACACACACACACACACACATATATATATATATATATGCTAAATAGACACATAATTCCACATTAAACACATG
Organism: Pinus albicaulis; assembly: GCA_034641835.2. Classification (NCBI taxonomy): domain Eukaryota; kingdom Viridiplantae; phylum Streptophyta; class Pinopsida; order Pinales; family Pinaceae; genus Pinus; species Pinus albicaulis. The sequence goes on along the minus strand of MU968551.1, from coordinate 13,658,538 downwards.
CAACAATTATCCCTAATAATAAAAAAGTTCAAATGTATGCAACAACATGAAAAATAGCATCAAATTTGCACCATAATATATCCAAATAGCATCATATTTTCAATATAAGAAGCTCCAAGATATAAGGAACCCAAATCCATATGTCAAAATTCATCCATCATCCAAAAATATTCATCAACGAAAAAAATGTGAATTTCTCTATTGAGAGAGAGATCCCAATCCAAGTGATAATACAAATGAATCCATCTAACTCCTATTTACACACCAATTAGGAGTTTTAATTCCCTAATGCGACTACATTAGCCCCTAGTAATAAAATAATGTGCAAGTAGACATTACTTTTGGTGACAAGCCAACCAAACTAGCTCATACATGAAATAATTAGCCTCTCAAGAGGTCAATTGATGTCGTAGGGTCTTCTAGGAGGCATGATGAGGTCCATGAGTTTCTTAATGATACATGGGACCCATCAAAAGTGTTGGACAAGGGGATGGGCCCTTGTTCTCCAAATAATAAACCTCTAGTGATCCCTGTGGATGTGGGGGCACACAAATGACCTCATGGGTCTCGAAATGAATCAACTATTCCTATAGACCCTCTGTAAGGGCTCAGATGTTGGAATAAATGATTTCATGTCATCATACAAACCATGGGACACCTACCAAGTGTGTAGTGCACCTGTGGGGCCAGCTAGGCATAATGCACCAAATGCATATTCCTCATCCAAAAGTTGGATCACTACCAATGTATAAACATATGTAGGGATACATGGAGTTTTTTCTACCGCTATGGAGGCCAATGGCTCTCGACACTTTCCCTACATGTGCCAATGTAGCCCTATGGAGGATTAGGACCCTGTATAGGGAGACCAAAACCAAAATGGAGACCATCGTCAAGCATGTATAAGATCCAATGCGTCCCCTAGTGTTCCAGCACAACAAGTCATTAATGTAATTGGGTAAAAGAGATTACAAGCCCTGGAAAACAAGTGGACACTTCATAATGGTCTTCCCTTCCATAGTGGGCTTTGGGATGTGCTAATGTCTCCAAGCTCTAAAGGGGGTTAGCAAAGTACCTTATTGGGTGGTTTCTACCTTTAGAGGGGATAGTATGTCCAAGATCCACCTCTCAAATGGTGGTGGCATATGACCAAGATAAGAAATGGATTAGGGAATGATAGGGGAACTCTTGAGCCACATATTGGGGCACAAGGATAGCTAGGTAAAGGGAATCCTGCACCTAGGTATGTAATGTGTAGGAGGGAGAAATCGTGGTACATGAGGTGCCCTGACCTTGATTTTTCCACCCTTATCTATATGTATTTTTCATTTTATTATTTTTCTTTAATTAACTACTCGGGATCAAAGGATAAGAACATGATGTGTAAGATATAGCAGTGAATACCCCCATTTTAGTAGAGTGGTTCATTTCCCTCCAGGGGTTGAAACAATCATGGGTTCCTAAATGATAAAGGAGGCTCCTCTATGGCCTATGGAACTAGGGTGATGTCCATGGGTATGCGGTACAGCTCATGCATTGGCCTTTGCCCACGTGCTATATAATTTTTTCCCAACCTTCTATTTCATTTTGTGGTACATTTTCCTGTGGAAATTTATGCTTTTACTTTTTTTTTAGTTGATTCAATCTCTAAGCATCGTTCCAGGCCTCACATAGAGTGGGGGCATGGGAAAGGGGAGTCTAGCCCTATGTCGACCGAATGAGGGAACGTGGACCCAGATGGGAGATTTCATGAATAGGGTTATAATGAGTGGGAAAGGGATGTAAAATGTGGATGGGGGAGTGGGACCACAAAATGAAAGTCGGGGTTTCCAAAGGAGTATCACCCTCAAACCCAATGGTTATTAAATGAGATCCCACTGTACTAAAATGCAAGGGTAACATCCAAAATAGTTCAAGGGGACATAAGCAAAAACTAAGTCCACTCTTTGCGTTGAATCCCCCATCAATCCATGTCGAAAAGTGCCCATGATAAGTAAAACCAATACTCAATTACCAAATGACAAGATATAGCTTTAGGTTCGGGAGGCCTACTTTCAAAAATACGATCAATACAAATGGATGAGTGATCATATGGCTCGCTCAAGTGGTGGAGAAGGGGCACGACGAGTTAGGTCAGGGTTGTAAGGGGTTGTTAGCTATTGGCTGCGGTGAATCATAAAGAAAAAAATTTCCCCTGGTGATATCACCCATGAAGTAGTGGGTAACACCTCCCAAGCTATAAATCTCAATAGTATCAATGGGCACAACATCTTCATCTAGAACTCACTTTGGAGGCATCGCACCCATTAAGGCACAACTTAACTTTTACATTCTTATATTTTAAGGCCAGATAGACATAGATGGTGTGGATAAATGGTAAAATTTGTTGGAAGGATATTTTTTGCTCCCTAATTTTCTGATATGGAGGATTACTTTTATACTCCTCAAAGTTTCCTCGCATGTCAAGGACTAGTGGGAAACTTACTATAAGGAGAGGGATGAGGAGGAACCCTCACTAATTCCATCGACACCTTCTTGGAATTATTTCTAAGATGGCATCAAGGAACAATATTATCATGTTGGAAGCTAAAAATATAAGTACATAAAATGGACCACATGAAGTTGGGTATCAAGGACTTTGAGTGGAATCTGGTACTCGAGTATCATGGTGAAATGGAGTTCCTAGAAATCTCCTCGCTCGAAAGAGCGTAACAATATGTTATCAATATCGAGCAGAAATTTAAACAAAAGAAGAGAGACATTGGATATGCGAATCGAAAGCACGTAAAATGCACGTCCAAACCATAGAACAAAGGACAAATCCAAGGTGGAGTTAGCTAGAACAACCCATCGAAGCCATAAGCAAAGAATAACACCACAAAGAATAAGAAAGTGGTGTGAGTTCCACAAGAGCCCCACCCAGAACACAAATGAGTGTCACGCCAAGAAATCACTTGCAGCAGAGCTAAAAGCTTTAAATTGAAATGCATGTTCTGACTCTGAGTCAAAAATTGACAACTGGAATGCCAAGGGGAAGTAGATTTTATACTTTGTATTTTATTGAAATGGGAAATATAATTTGTTATAACTCAACATACAAAATCTTTTTTCATACCTGTAAAATATCGATATAATGAATGGTATCAACATCCTATAATGGTGACCAAACATATAACTTATAGAATATAGCTAGCATAGCCTAAAATCCATGAAAGGGAGTGAGGGGAAAGTAACACTAAAGAGAAAAATGTTAAATTTCGATTATGGTTAATTTTTATTATTATATGTGAATGTATTTTGAATATAAAAATAATTAAATACATATTAATCATTTGAGAATATTTGTGAATTTACTGTAAAGTCCAATTTCTTGATATCTCAACTTGTTCAAAAATTAGTGAAAAGTGTTTAAATAATACCAAAATAAATGTTAAAAAAAACCATTATATCATTCATCAAGTCTTCAAGACAATGAAATCCATCATGGGAAACCGGATGAAAAGTTTTATCTGAAACACAGTAATCAAAATTCAACAAAGTAAAGAGAGTATTACAGACTCAGAGTTGAAACAATTTTAAACATAATTTATAGTTTATAGTTTGTTTTAGTTTTCACCATCAAAGATTCTCTTTCCAATAACAATTTTTAATAAGAAAAATAATAACATAAACATGATTAACTTTATTACAACCTTGCCTCACACACATATATAGAGAACATATATATTTAAAGTAACTTTTAAATCATTTATATTTTATAGATTCTGCTTCTCAAACAATACTCTAAGCTTGAATACATTAATATAATTATATAAAAAACATGGACGGACGAGTTTTCTAAAAACATGACATCACAAAATCCTTCCATTAAAAAATCAAAATCATATAAAATACTTATACTGAAAATTAATATCATATGAAATTCTTACACTAAAGAACAAAATTATATATACAAGCATCCGGGGAACAAATTTCTGACACTAAAAAGATCATACAAAGAACATGTTCTGCTCCAGATATCCGCATTCTGGTTATTTGAACTTATTCACAATAAAATATTTTTTTATCAAAATCTATATTCTAATAATTCAATTTCATTCTATTAAATGAATCATTTTTTATAATTTATAATCCTCGTGGGATCAGAAAGGCGCCCACATGTAAAACCAGTGAAACAAAATAAAGGAAAATGCTTTTCACGATTAAGGAAACGTTTGACAGTATCATATTCTACTCATCCATCAAACGTAAAATTGAAGGGACGTTGGCTTCATAATTGAGCGCTTATTACACGATTGAAACCTTTCACTGCCTAAGGCCACCAAACATTGTTGGATTCGAACGCTGAATGAAATTTTCGGGAGGATGCTATGTGCCTCTCTTTCCGCCCTTGCACTGAAATTTTGTAGGTTGATTTTTGCTGTAAATTGCACAAATGTATCACCATTTCGTTGTCAACAATCGTTCTCATCATTACCCACCCCTTGTTTGCTGCCACAGACAAATACGTAAGGCCTTCTGGCCTCCCTATCTCATCTTCACTCCATTCGTCGCCTTCATTTAACCTCCACAGCCGGATATTTCCATCGTCGTGTCCATAGCGTATTAACACCACTCCCCCGTCGCAGCCACTTAAATAAAAAGATTCTGCGGAATGGATATGTCTGCAAACCTCTGGCAATGTAATTTCTGTCCAATTCCTCTCTGCAATAGATAACGCTACCAGTAAATACATTAAATTCGATATGATTATCCAGTAAAACTTTCCATTGGAATAGAGACCCTGGTCACTAGGTAGGATGTACCAGAGTACGTCCATGGAAACCCTACTCCATGCATTGGACTCCGAATCATAAATTTCCAACACCATTCTATTCTCAGTTGCTTGTCCAGTTTGTCCTCTAACATTATTATAACCAAGCAAGACAGTGCAACGCCTCAGGGCAACATCGAAGGTCATTGCAGTGAATTGCCAATTCGGGTCATTATGGGAAGGGCGAGGGAGTTGTCTCCAGGTTCTGGTAGCAGGATTGCATATGGAAAGATCCAATCTGTCTCCCTTTCTCATACAGAAGCAGATGCTCCGGCATGCATCCACAATGATTCGACCATTTGGAGAAGGGGATCTGTAGAAGTTTATATGGGAACCACCACCGTGTGCTAATTCTATGACCCACGTTTTCTGATGTCGGGGATCCCAATAGGTTTGGATGAGAAATGCAGGGATTGAATTCACTGAAAAATTTGGAGTAGTTATTCGCAGGGCATCGCGAGGAGGTAACAGATCTTTCCATCGTTTGCAGACAATCCTCATTCTGGCAACATCCCGAACAGGAAGCCTTGCTAAAATAGAACGCAACAAATAATCGTCAAGGGCTTCCATGTGTTGATTGACGGGAGGAGGAGGCACAAAAATTTAGAGTGAATGATACATCAATGAACAGCAGCAGAAGACCTTAAATTGTTCCTAGACCTCCTCACCTTCTCGTCGTTTCACGCATGCGTTGCATAGTGGGAGAGTAGAACCGAACAGTCAGTGAATGAAAATAGTCGTCTGTCAAAAATAGGGGTCGGGCTGCCGTGTGTCACAGTCTATGTTTTGGGATCAACGCTGAAAACTATGGATGCGGTGTGGCTTATTACCACCGATGAGGCAGTGGAAATCAGTATGTTAGTATCAATTTCGTTGTATTATTTTTACACTGATGAAATTGTTAGAAGTTGGGTTAGTTTATTAGAGTTAGTTTATTCTTAGTTTGAATAAGAAAATCATTAAATTAAAAAAACAAAAAAGTTGATAGTTTTATACACTATTTTTAGTTTGATAAATGTTAAAATATCATTCATTCATATTATAACAGTATTTTATAATTCTATGTATAATTATACTCAACTATATATTTAATTATTATTTATATTAATTATAAAAGTATATAATATATTATAAATTTATATTATTATATTATAGCAATGATATATTTTTAGTATAAATTAATTTTGAAATTTTTTAAAAATTAGTATAGATCCATGTTAATCATAGATTTACCAAGAGTTTAAAGGAATCAAATATTATTATATGCAATTTTTTTTTTGAATACATGATTTGAAAAAAGATTACATCTCAAGAGATTTAATGCCATCTAGTGCTTGGTAAATAGATGATTCAAATATATTTATAGTGGTATTTTTTCATTGTTTAAACCTCATTATATGCAAATTTCTTTTTAAATGCAAAATTTGAAGAAAGATTTATATGTCAAGAGATTTAATCCCATTTAGTGCTTGGTAAATAAGTGATTAAAATACATGTATGGTGGTAATTTTTTATGTTTTAATTGTATTTTTTAATATTTTATAGTTATTAATATTTTATGTTAAAAAATAAATGAGTTACACTTTTTCCTCTTATTAAAAAATAACTAAATTATTTTACCTTTTCATTAATCTTCCCTTTCAAACATTGCAATATTTTACCAAGTTAAAACATACATACATACATATATATATAATTAAAGTTTTATATTGAATTATATGAGAAATAAAAAGGTTTTTTTAATTACTTTATATATATAAATTTATTATTTAACATAGATATCAAAATAATTTATTTATTACTCCAAGAGTGAAATTGAAATATCAATAAATCAAGTTGAATGAAAGTGAAATAGCAACAAGCTCAGTTAATTGTTGTGTTAAAGTCTATTTTTAGATGTTTATTTATATGGTTATTTAATTTATATATATATATTTTGTTTTGGCTCACATTAAGGAAAAATATTTTTATTGTTTTTTTGAAGACGTGACATACTTACACATGCTCCTCATACTGGATTGTAGAATTATATGAATAATTATTAAGTAGATGGTAGGGATTAAACCTTTACAAAATATCCATGGAATACATATAGTAGTAGTCACCATAGAGTGTTAAGATTTATCTCAAAAGTAATTATGTCTTTTTTACTTTTCAATTCAATTAAAAAAATGTTATAAAGTTAATAGTTTTCTGACCAAGTGATATAGATAAGCCTTGTCATTACTTACCTCTATGATAAAGTGAAAATGATCCTTCATTATTAAAAATCTTGTTATATATATATATATATATATATATATATATATATATAATTCTATGTTTTTTTTTTCCTTTAATAATTTTAGATGTATTAACAAATAAGTGTTTTGATGTTTATTATGAATTGATACTTATTAACTTTTACCAACCATTTAATTCATATGGTTGTTTTAGTTATATGTTTTGAAATATCATGGTTACTTATGTAAATCATTATTATTTAAATTTATTTGAATGCTATAGGCATATTATGAATTTTTCTCAATTCTTTTTGTAACTTATTAATAAAAATAAAATTACAATAAGACAAATTGTATTGAATCTATATATTATTTGTATTATTTTTAAATTAATTTGATATTATGGTCTATTACCTTGATAGATATGTTTATTTTGAAATAAGGTTTTTTGGATTTTATAGGGATTTAACTTTTAGGAAATATTCTAAAATATTCTCATCAATATTCCTATATTAAAAGTTTAGATTTATTTCAAAAGTAATTATGCATTTTCCATACAAAATAAATTATTTTTGCAAGCCTGTTATAATTTTAAGCTATAAAATTAATAGATAATATTATAGCAAAACCTTTTTTTTTTTTTAAATAACAATATTCCATTAATTAAAAACTAAAGTATTACATTTGTGAAATTTCTCTTTTTTGGAAAAAAAAAAATAGTGATTTAGAAGCATCCTAAGACCAAACAAGGAGGCCAACTCAAGTGTAACAAAAAAAAAAATAGAACAATGTAGGCCTCGGAGATCCGACAAAGAAACATAGGACATGTCAATATAATCTTAGCTAAATAAATAAATATGAAGGCTGAAAAGAGGGAAATCAACCCAAATGATAATGTAAATATCTACGAATCCAATAAAACTTATTTGTAGGTTAAGAAGTATTGTAAAGTGAAGGTGAATTCCTATAATCAAATATGGTGTTATATGTTTTATTAAATTTATATATATATATATATATTATATTTTTTTTAATAATAATATTAATAATAAAATTATAATTTATATAGTTTTTATAAAAAAATATTTTGATAATGTGATATATATTATGAAGTAAGTATTTTAATGTATCATGATTGTTTTCGAGCCATTTAATTTATATGTCTAAACTATTTATTATTAATATTTGATTTAATAATTCATCTTATGCATAATTACATTTCCATATACAAAGCTATAAAGATTTTCTAAACCTAATAATGATACTTTATATTTCATATGATTATTATGGTGGTGTTGATAATTAACAGCCATTGTAATCAAATTTTAATAATATAATTGTATAATTTTTAAAATTAAACGATGATTACCATTCATTTAGATCAAATTTGATTTAAATTAAAAAGGTAGGTAATTATTTGGAATGTTTTTTAGCAATTTAGTTTAAAAAACATTAAAAAAAATCATTTCAAGATCGCTATAACTTACTTTGTCTCCATAAAAGGTGAAGAAGGGTGGTAACTTGTGACAAGTTTTTTGAAATTGTGATCTAGTCTACATATATATCAAACATTATAAGAAAAGGTGTTTTTAATAGGTTGGTCATGTGACAAGTCTTTTGAAATTATGATCTCATCTACTAAAATCACATATTTTTAATGACGATGACCCAAACCCATTGTAGTTTATTTGGCATGTCATGGTGTTGTATAGTTAATGCCATTTGCAATCATTAAATCACTGTTACAAGAGCTAGGGTTTTCAGGTATTTCATGGAAGTGGAGGGGATATCAACCACTTTTCCTTAATTTGATAATTCATCCTTCCATGCATTGGTTGAAGTGTTGCCAAAAAAAAATTTGAAGGTAAGGTTGGCCCCTCTCGATTCGTCAAAAAAGTTGATTGTAACCGCCTCCTCCCACTTTTAACCACCTTCACTAATTTTCTCGAGGTAAACATGAGCTTAGGGTCACCATGATAATACTCAACATCCTACATGAACTTAAGGAATTGGATTCGATAACTTAAGACTTCACTAACCTCACTCAAGTGCTTCAGGACCTGTAGGAGCTATCGAACCCCTCCAAGTGTCCAAACCTTGAGTTAACTGTCTTTTTCTCATCCTAAAGCCTCATTAGCTCCCTTTTCAAGGCCTCCAAGCAATTATAACCCTCTAATCACTCCCATAAGATTTCCTCCCAATGACTATGGACTTTTCTAGTTAATTTTATGCCAGTGATCCTCAATTATGAGCCACTTTTATATGGATAAGACTCAAGCACCTAAACATAAATAAATGATACTTCCATAACTAATGAATGGCATAGAAACAAATCCTCCAAACCAAAACATGAATAAGGACTTAACCTGACCCCTCCCAACCAACACTAGAATTTCATCAAACACGTGATGAACATGCAACTTATAGGTCATGAATGTATATCTGAACATAGATATATGAAACTTATCTAAGGTTTAATAAGAAGGAATAATGTCGTCCAACAATAATTGTCATAACACGAATTCGGTCACGCATTCATTAACTATAAATTCGCTAATTAAAATATAGTAATAGGCATACTTAAATATGTAATATAGACATGCTTAACAAACATATAACCAGGTAGATAAAAATTATGGAAAACCAATTAAAGATACATAGTAACAAGTAATGTTTAGTCATCAAGGACATGATAACCTTAACTCTTATTAGCCATATTAAAAATCCAACCAAATCAGTGACTTCCATGTATCACCTAACCATATATTGGGTTGAACCAAATATTTCTTTTAGCAAATCACCCTTGTGCTATATTCTAAGCATGAATGTGATATCTCATGACATAAGTCAATGCATAAACAAAAAAACGAATCTAGAGGTTAAAGCACCTCCACCATCATCCTACAGTGATCTCACCTAAATCGATTCTGAGATCACAAAGCCAAACTAAGATTGGATGCCTTGGAATACTTTACCATGCCTTGAGGAATTTCCTTGGCTCCAACCACCTGTTGAGGGGTTTCCGGAGAAAAACTATCTCCACGCCCAACACATGGGATTTTTCTGAGACCATGTCACCCAGATGTAAAACCTTCCCGAAATATAAAGCTCAACCGAGAAAGAATCACATCTCACCATGGCTATCCAAAAATGGAAAGGCAAGGCTAAAACCCATTATTGAACCCCAAAAAATTCCATGCCAATCACAAATAATGAACCAAATACCCACATGCACATACCATGCATGAAAAAACCAGCAAGGAAATCATACATGCAACCTGTTACCTATAAGTATTCCCATTGAAGTTGCTTGATCCAACATTTCCTTGCATGATCCTTGCTTACATTCACTTTCCTTTTCTTTTCTTTTGTTTCGTTTTCTTTCTTTATTTCTTTCTCCTCTTTGTGTTATTCTCCTCTTTGAAAATTAATTCTAAAACTAAATTGACAAATGGCGAAGCCAACAAAAGATGTGAATTGATCCACCTAAGAATTTTTTTTATTGATGCCTCTAATTTCTTCATTTTCCATAATTTTCCTTCAATTTCCTCCTCACATGCAACCTTTGACCTTTCAGCTTCATTTTCTCCTAATTTCCTTTATTTTCATAAATAAATTTAAATTAATGCATCTTTCCCTTTGCAAATTCCTTTTCCAATTTCCCCTTAGCCATAATACACAACAAGTGATTCCCACTAGGATAGTTTTCCCAACATTAAGCTTGGAATACATGTCCCATGACCTTGGTCTTATTTTCCTTTATTAAATTTATTACATGAAATTTTTATTTGGGGTTTTTATAGATCCCTGCCCCTTAGGGGTAACACTGTCCTCAGTGCTCTATGACACCTGCAACCAACAAAACTGCTAAGAAGCAGAACATACTTCCCATGGAGATTTATAGCTTAGCTTGTTGCAATATTTACAATGAGAAACCTTCTCAAAAGAAAAACCACCATGAAAATCATGAAAACATGACAACCCTTCCACTTATCGGAGATTTATAACCAAACTCATTGTGGTAATTACAATAGAAACCATACATAAATATGTACAAATATAAGGAATAATTTTCCTCCACTAACGAATAATAAAGGATACATAGCCTGCATCTGATCATTCATCTCCTTTGTAGCTTCATCAGGCCCAAAGTGCTTCCACTAAACTTTAACTTGCTTTATTTATTGGTTTTGTAGCATGAGTTGTTTCTGCCACAATATGCACTGAGGTTATTGTTGGAATTATCCTTCTAGCTTCACCTGTAATAAAAACCAGTCAATCACATGATCAACATATTTCACATATATTTTAGGAAATCAAACATGGAAAACATCATGGATTGTAACAACCCTAGTGAAAATTCCATGTAAAAAAAAGTAAATAAATACAAAATAATAACCATGGTTCTGGGACACTTATTCCAAGTTGAATGTTGGGAAAAACATCCTATTGGGTGTTCATTTCAGTTACTATTGCTAAGGAAATTGGAAAATACAATGACAAAGGCTTTGGAAAGGAAAAGTGGCATTAATTGATATTTATTTATGATAATAAAGGAAATTATGAGAGAATGAATGCGAAATATCATAGATTTGCATGAGGAATAAAATGAAGGAAAAATAAAAAGGATTAAGAATAAGATTTTTTTTTTTTTTTTTTTTTTTTTTTTTTTTCAGTTTAGTTTTTGAGCTCTCTCTTTATTTTGTCTCTCACACACAATCTTAGAAACTTATATTTTTCTTGGAGCACTCTAGAAATGTGTCAAGAAAAGTAGAGAAGGCAAGAGGAAGTAGAGATAAAGCAAGGAAAAGTGTGATCAGGTAGCTAAAGTGAGATTACTTACAGGTATCGATTTTAATGTATGATTTCCTTGCTAGTTTTGGTATGCATGGTTATGTATGTGTGTTTTTGGTTCTCTTGTTTTCATTGGCATGGGTTTTTCTAGGTGTGACATGTTCTTCAGCCTTTCCTTTGAATTTTTCAGATAACCATCATGTGGTGAGTTCTCTTGTATTTGGTTGAGCTAGATTATCGAATGGACTCTGTTATATATTAGAGAAAACCCTATTTGCGAGGGAAAAAATCTAAGGTAACCTCTCACCAATATTTTGAACTAAAATATAGGTCTTTCAATTCGAACGGGGTCCCTTCTATAACTCAGTCAAATATGACTGGTTATGTACTTGGAACAATGACTAGATTTAATTGTATCGTATGAAATTGGCTTGGAAAAGAAAGGTAAAACCATTGGACATGAAGTCTCTGATACAAAAAATACTAGCTACCAGTTGTAGAAATTACTCTAATAGAGGCAAGATAACAACAATTTTCTTAGACAAATCATTAACAGTATACGGTAGGAGATAGTATAAGTAACCATAAAAAAAAAGAGAAACCATGTAAATTTTTCAATTGACATTTAAGTAACTTAAAAAACACATAAAAAATCTGAATAACCTGAAAATAGAGCATTCACATAGAATTATTTTTCATAACCTTTATTCAAAGCATTGAATTTCTATGGATTTGAGCTTTGATTTAAGAGAGAGGAAGAACACAATAGGAAATTGACTGGAAACCTTCAACACATGAATCTATGCAATTTTGGCATACTACTTGCAATGAATTTTATTAATATAAAAAATAATATACACCAAGTTTTATTTTCAAACAATTCTGAAGCCTTCTTCATTCTACAAACATTATCTTTATAGAAAATTTTACATCTTACAATATTTTTCAAACAAACATTTAATTACAAAGTTTAAAACTAGATGAACAATTATCTAATTTAAAACTAAATATGTTACATCTTTTCATCGTAAAAATAAATAAATAATATTTTGTATCTGAAGGTCATGTTGTTGTTCATGTCATGGTTGAAGCAAAGGATCCCCAAGTCAAATTTGATGAGGTGGCATCCAAGTCAACAATTTTCCATGAGATTTTTATTCATGAATTCCTGAAACATAAAGTCTAATCAACCCTTCAAAACTCCAAAACCCTAATAGATGTTTTTGGGAAAAATACTGAGAAGGAGGGGGGGATTGGAGGGGGGGGGGGGGGGGGTGTTAGTGAATCAATGTTTAAAACTCACCAAAAATTTTACTTTTCTTCACTCAATTCTATACGCAACTTTACTTAAGCCAATTAGCATATGTACATGACTTTCAATAAGGAAACTAGCGTATTCCAAGTGAAATTATAATTCAGATAAATATTTAGTACCTTTACTTAAACTAGTGCATCATTAATTCATCAGACATTTAGTAAGAAGTAAACATATGCAGTAAGAAGAGAATAAATCATCACACATGAACACCAAGATTTAAGGTGGAAACCCAATGTGGGAGAAAACCACCATTTATTTTGTATTTGTCTTCAATATTTATTATATATAAAACTTCTTACAATATTGTACTTACGCAGACTCATACCATCACGTACACCCACCTGCAGAAGGCTGCAACCTTCACTCATTCTCCAACACCCATTGGAAGGGAGCTATAACCCCTTCATATCGTTTACCAGTATCCACTAGAAGGGAGCTATGACCCCCTCATATTGTTTACCAACAACCATTTGAAGGGAGCTATGACCCCCTCATACTATTTATCAACAACCACTGGAAGGTAGCTATGACCCCCTCACTTAAGGCTCCAACCCTCAACACCACTGCGACAAAGTTTCATAAATTTTCACACTAGATCCACTGACATCAATACATCACAGCTAATAGGATTCTTTTCATCATATTTTCAGACTGGACCCACTACACTCATTTAAGACAAATACCATACATCAAACTGAAACATATAATTGTACCAAATCATTCACTGAATCATCAATCAACAAAATAATTACTGATCTTTAATCACAATCAACTAGCAGCATAATAAATACTCAAACAAATAATATCCATATGAAGACATCATTGATAGACAACAGAGCACAAAAAAACTGATAAGACATTTTTTTCAACATTTTTCAGCAAAAACCTGGCCTACATAGCCGTCTTCTAGAAGACTTCTCCGTGTACGTACATTCTTATCCCAAAACCAACTCACGTATAGATATCAACATATTACTGAATATATATGCGACTCTCTAGAAAAAAACTCATGTGTATACATGCCTTCCTTGTGTCCAACCTGTGTACATATATGTAAATAATCTAAGACTACGCAATACTTAAGAACTTCAAACTTACTCAGATCATGCCCTTCACTACAACAAAAATTGTCTAGACCACATATATAAACAACTCATAAATATATCATGCATATACATAATCATTTTAGGTCTAAAGATCCTGATCCATCATTGTATTCACGGGTGCATCATTATTTCTGATCTATCAATCAACTATAGCCCATACCATACAAATATACTTCAAATTGAAGTATTCACACATTACCCTCTGACATACATGCTTAGCACTTTGGTATTCACCTCCTTATATAGCTTGATCCTTAGCCAATACCATGAGCCAAAACCACACTAGTGCCAGTGGTAATCTTTGTCGGGATCAAATAGGATCAAATAGTCGTTACTACGCACAATATCGTGGGATAATACCATGGTAAATACCCTTCATATTAATAAAATAGTGCATCAACATGTACGTGACTTTTCTTCTTCATATAGACATGTGTACACGACGTTTCTTCACCGAACCTACATATACATGAATTTTCTTCATCAAACCTGTGTATATTTCTTCATATACACGACTTCACTTCATCAAACCTATGTATATTTATTCAAAAATTACTTTCATAATTCTTATGACCTGAAACCTATATCTGATTATTATGTCATTTTGTTTCATCACTCTTTAACATGTGAACTGATTTGTGCACTCTGTTACAGGTGGGTTTCCATGAAGGACAGCACATGCATCATAATGCCAACAATCTCCCCCTTTGGACTTGATGGAAACCATGTGGTGTTTGATCACCACAACATGTAGATACCTATTAGACACATCAATATAAGAATGATTCAAACACCAAATTATTCTCCCCAATTGACATCAAGGGAAAAAAGACAACCAGTGCTTAAATAAGTTTGATATAAGAGCTCTGTAGATTTGATCTACACTATACTGACCCTACTACCTGTGAGCACATGCTAAATATTCCAAAATATTTTCAATGAAGCACATGATTTTCTAACTCAACTGAGTATGACCTTTCCTATCACCAAGGACTCATACTTACATCAATTACTGAACCAATTGGGGTTACATATTTGACTCAACCACCCAACCATGTGGGATTACATATTTGACACAACCACCCAACCAAGTGGGATTACATATTTTACATGACCTCAAAAGTCCATACATGACTGAATATGACAATAATTACATCACAGGTCTTTATATGACCTTTACATCAAATGAGAGATATAATATTTATAACCAATACCAAAATACCTCAATAGAAAGAGATCAAAACCATAATAGTACTATGCAACCATCATATAAATAATATGATCTTCTTCGTAAGTATCTGTCAACAACAACATGAGCGAAAACATGCAAAATCATCACCATAAGATATTTCGAAATATATCATCCATAAATTCATCCTCTTGACCTCATCAAGGTCAAGTTACTCAATCCATGTACATCCAAGCAACATGTATGAGATAGCATCATGAAATAAGATAAACCAATTAAATATCATCCATGACAACAAAATCATCAACAAGTGATCATATATAGGTCTACATATATGGATAAACAATCGATCATCTTCAACAATCATAATTCGAGCAATGCATTATAACAAGTAAGGCTAATTCTCCCCCTGAACCTGTGTGACCTGTTCACTGATCATATCAACCCATAAATCGAAGCATCTTCAAAATTTTAGATAATAATGAATTTCAAACTCTTAGATCATCATAACCCAATACCACATCAACAGACTGTAGCCATCAACATCAGACCAAGAAAATCAAATCATAATTTTCATAAACATATATACGAGTCTATTCTTGAGTCTTTCCCACTATTTTTATGTCAAATAAAAACATAAGCAATTGCTTGCAAATTTAGTCACGTATATATGTGACTATAGTTCATGCAACCCATGTACAAAAGGTGAAATAATGAAAATTTCACAGCTTTAGCTCCCCCTGGGCTTGTATATTATGTAACTCTCTTGATCTTGATTTATGCAGGAACACAATAGAATACATATATAACCATAAATACAAATATGAAGCAGAAATAACACTTCATTTCATTAATATCAAAGAACTGAAATATTCTTACAGACATAATGGAAATAAACTAGCTAAGGCATTGGTAGCTTATCTTTGAGAAAATATGTGGTGACTTCATGGCTCTAAAATATGTTACAATGAAGCTGGAGGGCCTATTTATTATTGAGAAACAATGGAAGGCCCTAAACATTCGAAAACCTTAGCCTAAGAGATGAAGCACCAAAACTATGGGCCCCATTTGGGTAAATTGGTGTTTCAACTTCCCCAGGATGTAACTTTGGCATATGATCTCTATTTGACGTGCACCATACCTTGTTAGAAATATCTATCCGAGGACTACAAATTTTGACGTGAGAAAATGTTTTTCATGGACCCATGCTGCTCCCAGTTTTCCCAAAAAACGTCGTTTAAGGCCTCAAAACGACTCCAGAAGTTCAAGACCCGAAAAACTTCTAAAAATAGTAAGTTGTGCCAAAACTTAAAAACTAAAAGAGACAATGGTGGGGCCCCAAGTCAAATAGGAAGGTGGCCACCAATATCCACTTGGATCATTCCTCCCCTGTTAGGAAGCAATGGTCCCCATTGCGTTGAGTTCCTCCATGAGATGAGGAAACTTCTGTTGAACTTGGTCCCTAGTGAACCATTTGCGTTGGTGCAGGAGTTGTCCAGCTTTGACAACCCGATACAATTGGTGAGTGTTCTTTATTTTCATGTCCATGATACAATATGTGGTGGTCTATTCCATGTAGGTTGGGTTTAACTATGTTGGTGTGAGTTGTTCTACAATGTCGGAGGTGTCCTGTAGAGGTGGGAATTAGGGCCGAAGGCAGTCCAAATTGAATACTAGATGTAGAACAAGGAAAGGTGGAATATTGAGCTTGAAAGAAGTGTTACCTATAGCCCTGGTGATGGTGTATGACCCATATCGGAGCGGGCGAAGCTTGCTGTGGGGTCGACTGAGGCGCTCCTTCTGTAAATGTTGCCATACTTTGTCACCCACAAAGAAGTTTTGTGGCACTTGATGTTGATCAAGTTGTTGCTTGTACTTCGCATTGGCTCTATCCAATATGTCATGAACATGTTGGTAGTTGTGCTGAAGGTGCTTGGTGAATTTGTTCGCTTTGTCAGCTTCAGACTGGACATGAGTCGAATCAACCTAAGTAGCTACAAATGACATGGCTACGTCAATGGGACATAGTGGATGGAATCCTGATGCAAGAGCATCGGGATTAGCCAGCAATGTGAAGACTTTTTCACATGTTGTGGCTAAACAGGGTGAAATTCATTGACTGTTGGTTAAAATCAGTTTTACTTAGGAGGTTGGACTTCTCAAATAGTTTGTTATAATTTATTATTGTAATAAGTGAGAGATTGTCTTATTTTAGATTAATGATAGAGTTGTTAATATAGGTGTACATGAGAGTTAAGAGATAGAGGATTGCCGTTAGATTTCTAGAAATAGAAGATTTCTGTTAAGATCTTTAAAAAAAATAGGAGATTATTGTTAGCTATTATTAGAAGAATTAATGAATAATAAAAAAGGAGAAAATGTGATGAGCAAGAGATTAGTAAGGCTTGGTGTGGAGCATGAGTTTAGAGTTGGGTGTGAATTGTATTTTGTTTGTCAGAGGTCTATTCCTTGTTAATTGGGCATGAGGCCGAGACTCTGGTTTTCTGGTTACTGTGAATAAAATTAAGATTGTATGCATCATTGTATAACGAGCCCGTGAAGCTTGGATATTGGTTTTCTTTGTGTAATTGCTTGAAATTGTGGCGGTCTGTGTGTCTTTTTTGTTTTAAATTGTAAGATTTCCTGTAATTAAGGAAAACCTGGAATAATTGGAATTTGCGAGTTGGAAAAGCCTTAAACACAGAAAATTGGTGTAAAATGACTTTGCAGAACCTTTGAGCAGATTTGAATTAATATATATATTGGTTTTGAAATTTGTCGGGTCCGTGTAACTTATCGCATTGGAGCAAGGAGAGGTGTTCCATATCATGTCATATAACAATGGAACCGGATGTGAAAAGTTATAAAATGGTTTGTAGTGAGATCGGGTCCGAGAAATATCGTATCGCTACGGGAAGCGACACCATCCAATCCTTGCGATTTGCGAACTCCGATTAACATCACATCGGAACTGTGGAAGTTGTCGATAGTTGAGTGACATCCAAATCCCTGCGAATTGCAATCTCCGATAGTCATCGCATCGAAGCTGTGGAAGCGATCAACAGTTGAAGTGCTTTGCCAACTGTGATTTGCGAATTGATCGGAGCCATCGGATCGACCAGATTTGTGCTGTGGAAATAAACATAGATTTTTGTTATTAAAAGGCGTTGAACATTGTTTTGAATGGATTAAAAGAGCTATATCGGAAGCCGAAAGAAGTAAAGAATATTTTTTAGCCTCTTTGAAGAATTCCGGTTTTGATGAGAACAAGAGGTGTTTATTAGGTTGTTGCAGATCCATTGTGATTATTTGATTGAATCCATTGTTGCCGCTACGTCAAATCCCAAGCCCATAAAAAATGGGTTGTGGCTGGTTGAGCCGTGGAGAGCCCAATTATTACTTTTTTGTACATAGGGGAGGCTCTCATATCATGTGCATGGATGCCTTGAATTGTACATGCACAAGATGTGTACAGTCATCTTGTTGACGACCTTTGTCTGGCCATCACTTTGGGGATGGAAAGATGTGGACTTGGTGAGCTTAGTTTCTAGCATTGACCAGAGGTTGGAAAAAAATGTGGTCAGGAACTTGCTGTCCCGATCTGAGATGATAGACTATGGGATCCCAAAGTGCACCCACACTCGTTCAAAGAAGAGTTTAGTAGTGGCTTCTGCTATGATATTCTTCTTGCAGGCTGCCATAATGACCATATTCAAGAATCTGTCGACGACCATGAAAACACATTTGTTTCCATGCTTAGTAGAAGGAAGGCCCGACATGTAATCCATGGATATGGATTCCCAAGGTTGACTAGCGGTAGGTAGCAGAGTATACAGGCCTTGGTTCTTGATGGTTGGTTTGGAAATGGTGCAAGCAGTGCAGAATCTGATGTAGTTCATGACATCTTGTCGAAGGTTCAGCCAATAGAAATACTTCTGTAGTACTACCATTATTTTCTCGACCCTGAAATTCCTAGCGACTCGACTCTAGTGTGCTTCCCAGATCATATTGGCAAGTTGGCTTGAAGGAACACAAAGGTGTCCCAGGTGACATAACAGTGTATCTTGGAGGTGAACATCTAGAACTTGTGTACCCTCCAAGAGTGTCTTATATGTGTGGCCAAATTCTGGATCTCTCTTGTAGAGAAGCAGCCAATTATAAGTCTCATTCCCACAAGAGTTGAGAATGGTGGTTAGTGCTACAATCGGTGGTCGGCTGAGGTAGTCTGCAAAATTATTGGTGTTTCCCTTATTTTACCTGATGTTTAAATGAAATTGTTACAGATATGTGGACCACTTCTGATGGTGATTGTTATGAAACTTTCGTTGTGTCTATATGAACTATAGGGGTCGGTGGTC
Source organism: Pinus albicaulis (assembly GCA_034641835.2). NCBI lineage: Eukaryota > Viridiplantae > Streptophyta > Pinopsida > Pinales > Pinaceae > Pinus > Pinus albicaulis. The sequence goes on along the minus strand of MU968551.1, from coordinate 13,638,738 downwards.
AGTGTGGATGATTGATTCCTTCCCCAAAATGTAATTTTTGCATTGTCGACAAACCTGCAAAATGGAATACATTTCTTTTTCATAAGTGGGATACTTTCGGATTGTGTCAGATAATGTCTTACTATGATATGTCATTGGATTCCCCTATTGGGTAAGAACTTCCCCAATAGCATAGTCAGAGGAATCTGTCTCGATCTCAAATGGTTGTTGCAAGTATGGTAATGTCAGCACTGGGGTAGAAAGAAGGCGATGTTTCAATTCTACGAATGCCTTCTGTTGAGATTATAACCAAAATAAATTTCTTTCTCTCCTCCCTCAGTGACTTGAATCAAGGGACAGGTTATATGAGAGAATACCAACACGAACCTATGGTAGAAACTAGCAAGACCCAGTAAGCTATGAAGCACTGCTAGAGTAGTTGGGGATGGCCAATCTCGAATAACTTGGATCTTGGTTGGATCCACATCCACCCCCCTTTCATAAATAATGTATCTCAGATATTGAACCTGGGTCATTCCAAAAGTGCACTTCTCCAAATTGGCACAAAACATGTGTTGCTGCAGTGTTTGGAGGACCTGTCGAATGTGGTGGAGGTTCTCTTCCAAAGTCTAGTTAAAGATCAGAATTTCATCCAAGTACACCACTATAAATGAGTTGCTGAATGGCCACAATATTTCTTCCATCAACCTCATGAAGGTTGCAAGATCATTCTTCAACTTGAAAGGCATGACCAACCATTCTAAAAGGCCCTCCTTGGCTTTGAAGGTTGTATTCCACACATCGGAGGGTTTGATTGGTACCTGGTAATACCCAGACTTCAAGTCGATCTTACTAAAATATTTCGCCCCTTTGAGTTGGTCCAGAAGGTCATCAATTCGTGGGATCAGGTACCCATTCCGGACAGTGATCTTTTTTAGTGCCCAATAGTCAATAAAAAGTCTCCAAGTCCCATCCTTCTTTTGTACCAACATGATTGGGCTCCCACATGGTAATGAACTCGATCAGATGTGACCTTTCTATAGCAGCTCCTTAATCTTTCTCTTGATCTCATCTTTCTCCAGAACAGAGTGCCGATATATTGTTCCATTGGGTAGCGACACTCTTGTGGTCAGATCAATGGGTTGATTGAAATAACAGTGTAGAGGCACCCTTGTGGGTGAGGTGAAGATGTCCATGTACTCCTCCACAATCTTGTACATTTTTTTTTGTCATGTGGAGGAGCTCTATCTAGAGGTGGTGGCCACAGTCTTCTTATTTCCCTCAGGGAAGATCATCAGGAAAACAAATTTCCCGGTTTTGGAAATGAGATTACTGCATTATTTTTTAGTAACCAAGGAGGTAGTGGCAGGCCATGGTACCTCTAGTATCCTGTACAACGTATTTCCCAAAGTAACAATAACAGCACGAGGTCAGGAATCATACATAGCATGTCACTTCCACAAGTATGGTTGGCCTAATAATACATCAAAAACATCAAGAGGAGCACTGTCACATAATACCTTATCCATGAAGGGTTTGATGTTGTAGGGAAGGTAGCATTGCTGGCTAACACAATGATCATGTGCTTGGTGAAGCCACCTAATGGGGTATGGTTGTGGGTGTGTTATGGTCAGAAAGCCCAACTGCTTCATCACGTCTAAGAAGTGAGGTTCCTTTAAATCCCATTGTCAATAATGAACTGTGGCAGGGAACCCTTTACCCACATCTAGGAGTGGAAGAGATGCTCCTCCTCCTCTATATCTTCTAGTTCCTCATTCTGGATCTTCGTAGTGGCAATGGTGTTGTTGCACTCAAAATCAATAATTTGCTTCCCTTTATCATTCCCCTTGTCAGGTTCTAATTCATATTCAGAGTATGCATCTAATTTAGAAGCCCTCATCTCAGCCACCAACGACTGTTTGGCCCGACACTCACTTGTGTTGTGAGTGGAGCTCTTATGGAACTCATACCACCTTCTCGTGTCCTTCTTTGGCTTCACGATGTTGTTCTTTTCTTGTGGATTTGGCAGGTTGTCTTAGGCCTCCATGCCTTGGCTTTATCCTTTGTTTTGCAGTTTCGGGGCACCTTTCCCTTTTTTTTTATTTGCAGATCAAAATTTTCGCTTCTTCTATTTGAATTTGTGCTCAATATTGGCAGCATATCGATATGTCGTATGAAGCGAGGAGATTTCAAGGAAATCCATTTCCTCCTAAATGTATCTGTGCAGAAAACTGCGATACTTTAGCACCAAATTTTTATATGAATCTTTGATATCCAATTTTTTTCATAGGGTATGAAACAAATTCATTAGCTCATGCACATCTTGATCCCTTTGTTGCCACAGCATGGTCCATTATATGTACTTGTCCTCATATCTCCCCACGGGATAGTATTGTTCCTTGATGGCATCTCAAAAAGAATTCCAAGTGGGTAAGATCAAGAACAGAGAGGGTGTTGTCTCATCCTTTTTCTCATGGTAGGATTCCCACCAATCCTTAACATGGGGGGTAGCTTTGAGGAGTGCAAAATTAATCTTCTCCCAGTCGGAAAAGTCATGCACCTCGTTGGGACATACAAAGGAGGATCGAGAAAAAGAATACATATATGATACAAATGAACTTGATTTATGCAGGAATGCAACAACATACACATATAACCATAATTACAAATATGCAGTGGAAATAACACTTCATTTCATTAATATCAAAGAACTAAAATTTGCTTACAGACAGAATGGAAATAAACTAGCTAGGGCGTTGGTAGCTTATCTATGAGAAGAGATGTGGTGGCTACATGCCTTTGAACTGTGTTACAATGAGGCTCGAGGGCCTATTTATTATTGAGAAATAATGGAAGATCGTAAACATCCAAAAACCTAACCCTAGGAGAGGAAGTGCCAAAACTGTGGGCCTCATTTAGGTAAATTGGTGTTTCAACTTCTCGGGGACGTAACTTTGGCATATGATCTTCATTTGACGTGCACCATACCTTTTTATAAATATCTATCTAAGGAATACAAATTTTTATGTCAGAAACATTTTCTCATGGACCCATGTTTCTCCCAATTTTACCAAAAAACGTCCTTTAAGGCCTGAAAATGGCTTTGGAAGTTCATGACCCGAAAAACTGCTAAAAATATTTAGTTGTGATGAAAATAAAAATCTAAAAGAGACAATGGTAGGGCCCCAAGTGGAATAGGTATGTGGCCACCAATATCCACTTGGATCATCTCTCCTGTTAACACATCAGAAGCATTGTCAGAAATATAAACAACTAAAATTAACAAACCAATCTTCATATATTGTATTCATTGTTAACAATATTCTTCCAAGAATGATGGATTGTAATGGGCACTGTCTTATTTCAATCCGAGTCTTAATTTTCCTTATATATGTGAGATTTCATATCTTTAAACACATATAATTTATCAAATTTTTCTTATCCCCTTGCCATGACCATTCCAATTTCGTCATCCATGACCTTGCATTTGGTTGATGTGAAAAAAATTACATTTCCTTTATCTGTCATTTCGCCTACACTCAATATGTTTCCTTTTAGACCTTGAACTAATAAGGTATGAAATGCCTTTCTATTTTTGTTAATTATGGCTCTACCTTTTCCAAAAAAAATTGATGGTGCATCATTTGAAAGAATAAACTTACCATATTGGTTTCTCTTTAGAGACTCCATCTCACTCTTATCGCAAGTCATATGATGAGAAAATCCAATGTTGATATACAATTCATCCTCATTTTTAAATGAACAAAGGGAAAGACTGCATCTTATCTGTTATTCTTTCTGCTTGTTAACTGAAACATTGGTGGCTCCATCTTTCTTCAGTCTTATGATATCATAAGATTGTTTTTCATGTTGCCTTTGGTGATTCACTGATTTGTTCCTGCATTCTTTTTCTACATGCCCAAACTTGTTGCAAGCATAAAATATTATGTGACCAAAAAAGGTAGTAGAGAAATCGTAATATATTTTCCTTCTATTGTAATCAACAAATTTATGACCAAAAATGTTGCATGAAAAAAAATATCCCTTAAAGTAACATGAGTACCTGGGAGCTGATGGTATTTCTGTATAGTGTCTATTTCTCTACGACCAAAACAATCTATCTCTGTAATTGGCTGCAACATGTCCATAATAATGACATATAAAGCATCCAACATTATTTATCAAAGGAGAGAATCAATTTATACTTCTATATTTAGGAGCGAATGAATTCCTTTAAGAATTCACGATTGTCAGTTAAACTTTTGTCTCTTTAAGCACTTCAGGATTTGCATTGATATAGTTTGAATCTCTTGCACTATCTTGTGAACTATGTTCTCCTTTAACAGTTTTGTGAAAGCCAAGACCAAATTTAATGGAATGAGACCTTTGACTACTAAGAATATTATCCAGAATCTTAGTACTATCTTTAAATCTCAAGTGTTTATCCTTTTCTTCTAATTTACCTTTTAAAACGTTTACCTTGACCTCAACTTTTTGGAATTGCTTGTTCATACCTTCTTTGACCCTTCTTCCTTCTTCTACTAGATCATTTAATTTTAGAATTTCTTCTTTCAGCCCATTTTCTTGTTCTTCAAATGTTTGATGAAGTTCTTCATTTCTCTTATTTGATTTTTTCCAGATCTGATTTGAGAGAGATGATTTCTACGTCAAGTCCTTCACTGTGATTAGTTACTTCATCCTCCAGCCCTTGAAATTGGTTGATATAATTTTATTCATCTGCTCAATTGAGTTTTTTTTTTGTAATTGATTATTCAATCTAGTAATGGCATCTTTGTAGATACATTCTCTTTCATTAAATACAATTTTTTGATCTTCAACTTCATTTTTGAGTTTAGAAATTTATGCTTCTAGATCCATAACATTGATTTCAATTTCACATTCAATATCTTCATTATCGCATGAAAGAGAAAGCGGATCACAAGAACAACAATAAGTACATGTTTTATCTTCTTCATTTATTATTGCACACGAAATATGATTTTTCTTCTCCCTTTGAGAAGCCTTCTTCATTCGCTTACTTCCCACTATGATGGATCTCATTCAAGCGGTCAAGATTATTATGAAGTGACTTCTCTAATACCAATTGTTGGGAAAAGTACTAAGAGGGGGGGTGGGGTGAATCAGTAATTAAAACTCACAACAAATTTTATTTTTATTTACCGAAATCTATACAAGGCTTTACTTAAGTCAACTAGCATATGTACATGACTTTCTTTAAGGAAACTAGCTTATGCCCAGCAAACCTATAATTCAGATAATTCTTCAGTAACTTTAATTAGACCAATGCATCATTTATTCATTAGAAATTTAGTAAGTAGTAAAGATGTTCAGTAAGAGCAGAAAAAATCATCACACATAAGAAACACACGTAAACACTAGGATTTAAGGTGGAAACCCAATGTGGGAGAAAATCAATGTTTTTATCGTCTCTATATTCAATATTTATTATATAGAAAACTTCTTACAATATTGTATTGGCACAGGCTCATACTAGCACACAGGCACACTTGTGCAGAAGGCCGCAACCGTTACTCATTCTCCAGCACCCAGTGGAAGGGAGATCCAACCCCCTGATCTCATTTACCAATATCCATCGGAAGGAAGTTATGACCCGCTGATTTTGTTTACCAGCAACCGCTGGAAGGGAGCTACAACCCCCTCACTAAAGGCTTAAACCCTCATTACCACCGTGGAACATGTTTCAAAAAATTTCACACTAGATCCACCGACATCAATACATCACATCTTGTAGGCATTTTTTCATTATATTTTCGGACTGAACCCACTACACTCATCTAAGCCCAATACCATACATCAAACTGAAACATATGACTGTACCAAATCATTCATTGAATCATCCATAAATCAACCAATCACTTATCTTTAATCAAAATCAAATAGCAGCATAATCAATACTCAAAAAAATCAGATCCTTATGAAGACATCATTGACAAACATCAGAACACAACAAAACTAATCAAACATTTTCTTCAACATTTTTCAGTAAAACCCTGGCTTCCATATGCACCTTCCATAATACTTTTCCATGTATATATGTTCTTATCCAAAAACCAAATCGCATATAGATCTCAAGATATCACTGAATATATATGTGAGCCTCCATAACAAAACCCATTTGTATACACACCTTCCTTTTTGTGTTCTACCAAATATGACAACTGTGATTATGTGAACAATTTAAGATCGTAGACTGCGCAATACTTACGAACTTCAAAATTACTTAGATCATACCCTTCACTGAAAAAACATGTGCCAGACCACACATCTAAATAACTCATAAAAAATTCATGCAAATACATATTCATTTTAGTTCTAAAGATCATGATCCATCATTGTACTCACGCGTGCATCATTCTTTCAGATATATCAATCAACTATATCTGATACAATAAAAATATACTTCAGATTGAAGTATTCATTCATTACCCTCTCTCATGCATGATTAGAACTTTGATCTTCACCTCCTTATATAGTTTGAGCCTTATCCAATACCATGAGGCAAAACCATACTAGTGCCAATGGTAATCTTTGATAGGGTCAAATGAGATCAAATAGTCGTTACTACGCACAATATTTTGGGCTAAGACAAATAACCTTGGTATTAAAAAAATAGTTCGGCAACATTTATGTGACTTTTCTTCTTCCTACTCGCATTTGTACATGACTTTGTTTCTCCAAACCTACATATAAACAACTTTGTTTCATCAAACCTCTGTTTATTTCTTTTTATACACGACTTCGCTTCATTAAGCCTGTGTTTATTTCTTCAAACTTTACTTTTATAATTATTCTGAATTGAAACCTCTGTCTCATCATTAATCTATTCTATTTCATCATGGTGAAACCCTAAACCCTGAAAACATGGCAGAAAGGTGAAAATTGGCATGTGTTTGGGCCTTCTGAGGGACCAAAACTGCTCCAAATTCTCTAAAATTTGGTGTGCATGATTTCCTTGGGTTGATGAATCCAAAACTGTAAACTTTACCTCCATTTGATTCCTGTAGGAAAATAATAGCACCAAGGGTGCTGCGCTTTCAGCCCTTAATTTCAGTCAAAAAACCAAAAATGTCAAAAACTTGCCAAAATTTGCAATTATCTTCCTCATGGGGTTTGGGAGGCCTGTAGAGAAGCTTGAGCAAGTATTCCAAGGGTTTCTTGGTATTTTTCCTCCTTGAGTGCTTGAATTTCGGCAAGGGCTCCTTTGAGCTTGGCCCTTGCAAACTTGTTCTTCAAGGCATAGTGCTTGGCCATCTTTTTTTGTAGGCCAAGGTCTCTTTGTGTCTTCTTGAGCTACGTTTTTTCATCCTTATAAAACCCAATAATATACTTCACCATGCCAAGATTTCTTTGTAGATATTTGATATCTACATCTTTGCTCTGGAGTAGTATGCTAGTGGCCCTCTCCTCATCTTCATTTTCACTGTCAAGGTCAATGAGTTGGTGCTCTTGTTTAGGTTGATGCTTTCCTTTCTTATCTACAACAGTGACCTTTTCCTTGCCTTTGTAAAGATTTTTGTTGATGCAGAAGGCATGGTCCCTTTCCTTTTAGAGGCAGCAAACACATGCCTTTCTCCTCTTTCGTAAGTCAAAGTCTCTTTGTGTCTTCTTAAGCTACGTGTTTTCATCCCTATAATACCCAATAATATACTTCACCATGCCAAGATTTCTTTGTAGATCTTTGATCTCTACATCTTTGCTATGGAGCAGTATGCTAGTGGCCCTCTCCTCATCTTCATTTTCACTGTCAAGGTCAATGAGTTGGTGCTCTTGTTTAGTTTGATGCTTTCCTTTCTTATCTCCAACAACGACCTTTTCCTTTCCTTTGTAAATAATTTTGTTGATGCAGAAGGCATGGTCCCTTTCCTTTTAGAGGCAGCAAAGACATGCCTTTCTCCTCTTTGGCAAGTCAAAGAAAGAGGTTTGAATATGACCATTTTAGTGTCTTCATTATTTTTTCCATCTTGACTATCATTATTAGTGATACTCATGTTGTCCTTATGGCTTTCATGGCTGCTGTCATGATTGTCATGCTTTTTGTTGTCTTCTTCTTCACTACTTCTATCAGCCTCTTCATTTTCTTCATTGTTATCATTAGGTTCATTGAAATTCTGATACTTGCTATCAATGTTGTCATTAGCATCATTATTTCTATCAGTTACCATGTTTTCTACTTCATCATTGTCTTCTTTGTTTCCAACATCACCACTACCCTTATCACTACTAGGAATGTCAATGTTTTTACTGTCACTATGGCTCTTAGTTTCACTTCCACCATTATCATCATCTGTATCTTTGTCACTTCCTTCATTTGTGTCCATACTATCTTCTGCTTCTTCACTTCCCTCATTACTGCTTGTCTCATCATTATTACTTGGTTGATCATAGACTTCTCCCTCATGTTCACTTGCTTGTTCACTCCTACTTCCCTCTTGATCTGATGCATTGGGAGAGGGTGAAGAAGGAAGGTTTTCTTGGGGTGAGGATACATGTGTATATGATGAAGCATGATCAGTAGGAGATGATGGGGGAGTAGGGGGAGGAGGATGAGATGTTGAGGGAAAAATTTTCTGAGGATGGGTCTAAGGGTTTTTGAACACTTCATGAGCAATGAACACTTCCCATGGTATGCCTTTTTACTCCAACTGATGTAGCACAACCATCTTGATTAAAGAATGATGAAGCAAACTTTGCATTTGCTGGGAATAGTTCCTCCTTTGAACAACAGAAGACATATTATCGATACTCCTATATAGGTAGTAGGGTAAATGAAGCATTTTAACCCTAGTGAAGTGCATGAGTAATCTAATATGATAGGAGTAAATTCTAGAGTACCTTACCTCACATGTAAAATATTTCATGATGACCCTCATCAAGGGTGCATACCTCTCCAGCAAATGTGAAAAAGGGAAAATAGGTTTTCAACCTTCTTTGTATCTAGGGTTAAGAAAAGGCTCATAGCAGCTTATGTCTAAATTGGCTCTTTTGAACCATTTTTCACCAACATTGGTTATGCCTGTAGCATGGGAAATGGAATCCAAGGAGAGTTCAAAGGTCACCCCTACAAAGCTTGATTGTTTGTCATGTAGGTTAAGGATGAATAACCTTGTGAGCTTTGGGTGACTTTCTACCTATTGTAATTTTTCAAAAAAGTGAAAACATCCCACATTTTGGAAACATGTAACAATCATAGGGGAGGCATCCAGCTCCATAGTGTCTTGGGGTTCAAACCCATTAACCTTCCCACCTCTGTGTTTCTATCTCCTAGGCACTTGAACTTCTTCACTACTAACATTTCCTCCTTCTCTTGACATTTTGATTATTGTTGTTTTTAAACAAACCCTACCTCTGTTTGTAAAACTTAATAAGAGAAGTCATTTAGAATGATGGTGAAAGGCAGCCTTTACAAGTGAGTGAGAGGAAGGTGTAGGTGTATGACTGAGCCTTTCAAGCTTTGATGAATACTTAACTTCAAATCATTGCAACCAAACTACTTCATACCCTACTTGACGGATATATTATTGTTTGTAGATGATGGAGGTTTAAAAATGGTTTTGAGCATGAATATTAGGGTTTTTCACTCCTTAGGGTTTGGTCAAATTATTTTGATATTAAACCATCAAAATTTATTGGAGGAAAAATTAAGACATCCACCTACCAACTTTCAATGCCCTTGAAAGTCCTTTGGTGTCAGGTTGAAGAATTTTTTTTTTTAATGTTTTTTGGGATCTTGTAGATGAAGGAGGAGCTTCAGGCGAAAGCGCAGTGCCTACAAGCAGTGTCGAGTCCTCCCTACCCAACGCATAGCACCTGCACACACTTCCAGGTCCTCTCTTCCAAATGCGTAGCACCTGCATGCATTTTCGGGTGTCAGGCTTCCGTGGGCACAGTGCCTGAACGTAGTATGGGCCTGTCGGGCTCTCCTAGGCACAACGTATGAACGTAGTTTGGGCCTGTCGGGCTCTCCTGGGTGCGGTGCCTAAACGCAGTCTAGGCCTATCGGGCTTTCCTTGGTGAATGCATAGCACCTACACTAACGCGTAGCGCATGTCTCCAAATGCACAACACAGTGCAATTTTTCACTAGAAAATCCTTTGAACACGCAACGCTGGACATTGAACGCTTAGCGCCAGTCTGAACCCACAACATCGAGTAGATTTTCCCAAAATTTGACTGAAATGACCAAATTTCTCTCTTGGATGCTCTGATTGTCTTTTCAAGTGAACAATGAGTTGGGTGAAGGACAAAATGGTCCTTTAGCGCCTAGGAAAATAAATCAAAGTTTGAGAACCCACTTTCCTAATGTTTTTCATCCTCTAACTTTTCACTAGTTCCTTCGACACTTTGCTATGTAGGAGACTTAATAAACCTCTGAGTGTTTTTTCTTCTTGCTCCTTGAGAATTTATATTCTCATTTGAATTCTTCTTTGGAGGATTGGACACAGTAGTGTTTTTTACAGTTTTATGTGCTTTCCTTCAAAATTTTTTACCAACCACCTTTCAGTGTATGTATTCAAGTTTTCTAAACACAGTGAATTTTGAACTTTTTAATTATTAGAGGCTTGATATGTCTGATTTTGACACCTTTGAGACAATCACTCTTTTTCCACTAGCATGGTTTTTAAACAATTCCTTTCACCTCCCTAGGCCACTTCTGATTTGCAGGTGCCTAAATTTATAAAAAAGTTTGCTTATTGACACTCCTTACCTCTTTTCTCTACAGATCTTGTCTGAGTCACAAGGCTTAATTGTAGAAATTATATGCACTACGCATGCATATGTCCAAGATCCACCTGATCTCACACTATTTAACTTCATCCAAGATAATGAATCTAATCCACTTGTTAATCTTTTGTGGAAACAATTAATTCCACACACATGTGAAGCATAAACAAAAATTTTCAATCGCACATAACACAATTTTTAATCGGGAAAGCCTGAAGCTGAAAATCCCAACTATATATTATGTAACATGGAGATCATATGAAAATCTCATACAAGCATATAAATATTATCACAAGCCCTTAGTACAGTACAATCGTCATACACTAATCATGACCAATCTTGCAATTCCATTCACTGATCTCTGCCTCTTGCTAGCTTGCCTCCACTGCGCAATCTCTGCTGAAGAATAGCTCTGAATGAATTTGAATTACTCCATCCTTGATTGCGCAATCCTCATTGGCATCTCCACTGAGTGTGTGATGCAATCAATGCATCACTATAGTCACAACAGATAGTCCATCTTTCCCTTTCACCTATCTCTCCACTAGTCTCCAATAAAATTTCCATGCACTGTAGTTAACTGATGTATTTTTCAGTTGATTAATGAGTTATTATTTTTGAATTAATTAACTAATTAATTCACTCCAATCTCACTAGTGTATCAATCAGTTAGACTAGATACAACTAGCTCAACTGAGTCTAACTGAGTTAAAGTAAATACAACTCCATAACTACTTCTTCCAACTGTGTCATAACTATGCCACTTGAGTTCTAAATGAGTCCTTCATGCATTAGCTCCAGTAAACCCTTAGGAATAGCGTAATTACTTATGTCAGCTAATGTGCCACATCTGTGCACTGAACTGAAGTGTTACAAGAGAATAAGTTGGTGTTTAGTGTCTAACTATTATTAAGAGCTAATAATAATCGACATGCATCTATTTTTAGATTGACGATATATAAATAGACTTCGCCCAATATTCTAAAAGTAGAATTTCATCTATTTTTCCAACTTGACCAACCATCCACAAATAGCATCCTACAACTTCTGAAATATGATCATCATGTCTAAAAGTAGACTTGCGCGAAAAATAGCCTGCAGGCCCACTTAGTGAAGGCGACTCTTTTCACTAAGCTCATCATCTTGTTGAATCTCAACATTAATTTCTTTGGCTTGTCTATGTCTTTGAACATTTTTCACTTAGCAGGTATTTATGAAAACCTTGAAGTGGCTCTTCCTTTTATATTTAAAGCCTGCTAACTTTATTTTTTGACAACTTCAGAAATTTACACAGTGGCACCATTTCCAAAACTTCTTTTGTCCTTACCTTCAAACTCAAATAATCTTTTTGCTTGGTAGGGGGCTGAAAATTTTGTCTTCACCTCCTTTACTGATCCTTAGTCATGGTAAACTTACCTTTGACAAATTCTAGGATGTCACACACAACAGTATCTTCAAAACTTCTTTCTGTTGTCATTATGGAGGCCTAACATCTTTATTTTACCTCCTTTTTCCAACACCCTAGGTTTATGGGCTCCTTGAGAACAATTTTAAGTGTTGTCCTCTAAGTTCTCTATAGCCCTTTAAAGTTCATTCATTTATGTTCAGTTCACCACACCTTTTTCCCTTTTTTATATATAATTTCTAAGAAACTTCTTCCATGTTTGGTTTCCTTGGAGTGCCTCCTTCATGCGATTTGCTAGATTGGATCTTTGCTTGGAATATTGCTAGCCCATTAAGCCCAAAACCCTAGTTCTCTTCAAGCATGAGTTCTTTCATGTCTTCTTTCCACGAGTTGTCTTGATTTAGGATCAGGCCTCCTACCTCATCCAATTTCTGCTAATGGGTCTCTTAACACTCCTGCAGAAGTGTCAAAATCTTAGCATTCACAAAACTTGAATTTTGACAAGGTAGTCTTCTTTGCAGACTTTCAGATCTTCTTTGAATAACCATTTATCAATATTCCAATACATTTGGGTCAAAATTTTGCATAAGAAAAACAATATTTGGAACACCAATGATGACCTTACAACCTATGAAACCCTAATGACTTAGTAGGAGGATCCTTTGACTTGATTTCTGACTCAAACCTGGTTCAGGATCTTTATGTGAAAAAACATAGTTTTTGACAAATTGATATATTGGAGACCCAAAATCCAATGTACTTGATTTATTAAAGAGCCTATAGAGATTTCTCTGAGACCATCAACCCTTGAGGGACCTGGTGAACATGGAAAGGAAGGGTTGTTTGGTAACCCTAGATGGGAAGTAGAGTGATGGGCAAAAGAAAAATAGGGTACTGAGGTTATAGGTGGGAAAATAGGATATATATGAGTGGCACAAGCCCATGAAGGGTGTTTTAGGAGTGGTAGTTTAACCATGGAATGGAAAAATAGTAGAATGGTAAGTATAAGGATAACGAAGGTGGTGAGATTTCTAAAACTCACAATATTCAGGAATCTTGTTTTTAGAAATCTAAAACTGATATTTAGTCATCCACTGATAGTAAAAATTACTGATGACTAACAGTCTTCACATCCCCTCACCTGGTATGTTTTCATTCCATTCACCATGCTTTTTGTTGCGAATGAAGATAGTTCTAAGGTCTTCAGCTTGGTTAATTTTCTTGTTATCCATACCTCATTTATATTTGGGGGGTTTTACCTATCGTTTGGGTTCTGCAATGGTAGTCCTCTGAATTGGGTTTATAATGATAATTTCATGGTTCCGGGTAGTGGTATTCAGCATATGGGTACTATGGGTTTACAGGGCTTGTTAGGATGCATGTCAGTAGTAGTTAAAGATTTTTCCAATTCTGCATGTATTTCTTTTCATTTGGATTGGTCCCATATGGAATCCGATTCTCTTTCTTTCTTTCTCCCCTGCACCATGCAAATTATGTTCCACTCTATATGAAACCCTAACAGTTCGGCTTCCTAGGCTTATGAAATTTTCTACATGGCTTTGAATGACCATTCTGTCAACAACTCTCGTTTAATTACTTCTCTAGAGTTTCGAACGCTTTGTATTTTTCTAATATTGGGGGCCCTAACTCAACTTATTCTGATGTCTATCCTTCGTTCTAGGGTTATGCGGGGTATTCTAGTGGTTTTCCACCAGGGTTGTGGGTTTTCATTTCTATTTGTAGTGGTAACATTCCTATTTCAAGGAGGTTTATTATTCCTATTACAAGAGGGATTATTATTGTTTCTAAGGGGTTTATTCCTCATACAAGGGGTCTTTGGCCTACTTTGCGGAAGTTTTGGTTGCTTCTTTGGGTTTTTTATGGTCACTAAATTTTTAATATTTGGATGCTGAGGGAGTTCACATCTTTTCATGGGCGTCTCTAGCCCTGACCTCTTAATATGAAGTAGGAGAATGGAATAATTCTCATGCATTTTCTACCACGCCATGATAAGAATTTTCATATTCACACCCTTCTAAATCGTTTGACGATGGGAAGGAGGACTGATGACATGTATTGGACTACTATTAACAAGGATGTCACTCCTAACAGTCAAAATATATTTCACTTTCACTAAAACAATCATTGAAATTCTGTTGCAATATACATGTATCTCTAATTTCTATACAGTTGTTTCTCTACCACTGGTCACGGACTTTCCCTGACATTATCAATCAATCCAATGGTCTGTACTACAAGATATTATTGTGAAATTCCAAGCAAAAAAAATGGAGGCCAAAGAGAAAGGAAAATAGAAACAAAGTAAGCCTAAAGTGGTCCCCAATAAAAGAGTAAGGAAGGCAGGTAAAGAGGTAATGATAAAAATTATGTGCCTACTCCATAGGTATTCCACTACAATTTAGAGCACTTATATCAGGTAGGGAACATGACTTTAACACTAAGGAGGAAGGGTAAATACAAGAGGAATCAATGGAATTTATAAAGGACCCCGGTAACACAAGGAGCGGACTGTCATTATTGCAGCAGCCTACTCATACTTATTGGACACTATAATGTGTACTTGCTAAGGAAATTGGAGGGGACCCAAAATATGCCTCCATTTTAAATGAGATAAGGAGATATGTTCAAGAAATATGCCTTGTGCAGCACCATCACAATGTTTGTCTAGGCTGCATAGATCAACAATTGAAAATCATGTACCAAGTGGACATGCCTGGTTATAGTGTTAAGGATCTGGCACCACTTGAGTCTTCAGATGATTGAGTTCCTCGCTTTTCTATTTTTTGACGATACGTATTTCAGGTAGCATTTAATTTCTAAAGTTATTGCATGTAAGGGACAGTAAACTAGGCATATTTGACAATATGTGGTTTAAAGTTTTTTAGTATTGGTTTGCCTATAACTCTTTAAGCTTGCCAATAGACCTGGTTTCTTGCGGGGAGGTTGAGGCCGTCGAGTTTTATTATATGTAACATACTTTTCACTTTTTGATTAGTAGAAAATAGGAAGGATCTGCTAAACTTACAAAAAAAAACGGGATCCTACCATAAAATCATAGCCGAATAAACACTTGATAATTGGAGCAAAGCTGGTTGGAGCTAGAGGATGTGTGTCGTTAGTACATTAAATAAATTTTTTGTCCTCACTGATTTTTTTGAATGTGTCACTTACAGATTAGGGATTACATGAGGAGCCTATTCGAAGGAGAGTCAAAATCGTCCTCAATCATGGATAATTTTAACCCTTAGATACGTAGATCGAAGCTATGGGAAAGCACAAGTCTACAATCTTCTTATCAATTGCATAACATGAAAAATAGGCAGAATTAATTTCTAGCCTTCATTTCTATTATTAATCATTGAATTCTAGAAGCATTGGACTAGTTTCTCTCTGTTGTAGTTAATTTCTCTATGGCTCAGGGTTTTGCGTATCTACAGTGTGGATCTCAGGTGCAAAACTAAAATGAGGATCTCAGGTGTGAATTCTATGGGTGATACATCAACGAGGAAGTCTGCAAGAAGTGCATAAGGGTCTCTCCATATTTTGGACAGGAGTCTGCACCATCATCTTTTCCATCACAATAAAGACCAAGGACTGGAAATCTTTCCATTGCGTCATTTTCCTTACATTTAATATCTTGATTTATTTGTGTCTCGATGGTTTCATATGTTCAATGTGGCTTTAGGTTAATTTATCTTCACCACTTGCATGCTCGTCTCATGCCCTACCACTCCACTGTTGTTTCCACCATAAATCTATGTCTGAGATTTGTATAGCGATCAGTGAAACCCTAAACAATATCAAACTTTCCTATCAGGTTCACTGGGCCATATTAAAAATTTAAAGTTCAAGTAATTTCTATGTGGCTAATACCAGTGATTTCTATGCAGCTTGGGATTCTGCATCCAACTCTCATCTACAGACTTTGTTCAGGCTACTATCTATTTCATCATTCAAACTCTTCCTTACAGGTGCACTTGTTCCCACTTAATCTCTTCTTGTTAATTTTTCTTACACTATGAATATTTCCCCTCATATTTCTAAGCCCCCCTCTAGCAAAATCAAACCAAGTAAAATTAATTTAGAGAATATCCATGAGTAAATTGAATCTTTATAAAAATGAAGAGAAGAAAGAGAAAACCATTTTAAACTAGAACTAACTACAATGCTCGACAACAACCAAAAATATTTGGAAAATAAAATAATCACACTCGAAACTGAACTATAAGAAACCAAAGATAAAATTCAAGAAATAGAACATAGTAAAAAAGAAATGTTTGAAGAAATGACACTTTTAAACGAGAGATTAAAAATATGAAAGAAAAAATACATAGTAACTTAATACAAAATAACATAGATATTAAACCCATCAAAGATGAAATTAATAAACTCATTATGCTCAACCATGAGCACCACAAATGAGCCTTAAATATTATAATTGAGGGTATATAAGAACAAAACAATGAAAACACATTAGAAATTGTTACAGAATAATTAAGAACAAAATATGAAATTGAAATAACTTATCTCACGGAAGCAATAAGGGTAGGAAAGATACTTGAGCATAAACATAGACTCATTTGTATCAAGGTGAGTTATAATGAACATAAATTTTATATACTTAGGAAATCTCGAAGCCTAAAAGGAACAAGAATATTTATAAATGAATATCCCATTCCAAAAGACCAAGTTGAACTTAGGAAAGAAGTCCAAAAGCTCAAGGAGGCAAGAAAGATAGGGAAATGGGAAATCATTAGGAATAGGAAAGTTATTATTAGAGATAAAGTCTCAAGCATGAGTGATAAATCAAGACCTTCATCACTCTGGATCCTCTTCTGGAACTTTCATGGATTTCCATGGTGTAAAGGTCCTATGCTAAGTTATATCCCCAATGATATTGATCTTATTCTATTAATTGAAACTTGGGAGAATAATGAATCTAGGGTCACATACCTTGACGGTTTCACTCTTTGGTTGGATTGGAATAATAAATCTTGTTGGAGGGGTTTTGGTGGTATAGAATACTATATGAGCATTGTTGTTTCCTCTCACATCCGACTTCATAAAATCAACCCCTTAAATCAATACATTTGGATCAAAATCTATGATTCTACCACTAATAGCATATTTCTTGCAATCTTCTATTTCACTCCTATCAATTATACATCCTATAAGAATAAAAACATGGATACAAATTATCATTTCAATACTTTAGAAAAATACATCATCAACCTAAGGAATGAAGGTAATATACTTTTTCTCGGTGAATTTAATGCTAGAACTACTACTAAACAAGTCATTACCTTAAGTAACAACTCTAAACCCGACCCCTTGTGGGTTGATGAAGATAGTAACTTAGCTAATACATTCCAAAGAAAATATGAAGACATTATGAAGAATTTATTTGGCACTACGCTCCTCAAACTTTGCAGTTCCCACGACCTAATCATTTGTAATGGTATTAACAAGTGGCCCCTCTCCGGTTAGACGACATGTTTCCATGGGCTGGGTAGTTGTGTCATGGATTATATAATTTCTCACACCCTCATCCTCAACCATATTACAAACTTTGAGCTTCTTAATGGATTTGAGCCTGACACCGACCATAAACCTCTATCTCTATCCCTCTATTTTCTATGCATACAACCCACATGCAGGACACTAATGAAATAAAAAGAGACATTCACTTCGATAGAAGTAAATTCAACCTTCTCTTAAAGGATTTAGAGAGGGATTTAGGCACCATGACTTATAATAATAACATTGATAAACTTTATTACCATTTCACTACTATCCTTTCCAATACCATTATCAAGTTCTCTAATGAGACTTCGTTTAAGAAGACTAATAGAAATTCCAATTCATGGTATGAAAAATATTGTCAAATTGCCATGAAAGAAATCAAACATGCTCCTAATGAAATAACTAAGCTCTAGAATATCAATATATACAAAAATATCATCAAAAGGAAGAAAAGGTTCTATATTAATAAAATATGGGATTATCTTGTTCACCTTTCTACACTTGAGCCCAAATTTTTTTGGCAGAATGTTCTTTCTTGTAAAACCAAAGATAATCATTCCATCCCCTTAGAAAACTAGGAAAATTGTCTAAAGAATTTGTATGACTCTCCAGACAATATGGGAACCACCTTAATCCCTCCTATTAGGGAGGATGTATTGTATCTCGATGACATTGAGTCTCTTATTAATAAACTCAATAACGAGAAATCTAAAGATATTGAAGGTTACCAAGATGAGATCCTCAAAATGGGAAGATCTATCCTCATTCCTCATCTCCATAAGCTTCTCAGTTCTATTTTAACACATGGCTTCCCTCAGATTTGGACGAAAAGACTTATTGTGCCTATCTTTAAAAATGGGGACAAAATTGTTCCATCTAACTACATGACCAGTATGATTATCCACATCCTAGCCAAGCTTTATGGGCTCATTTTGGAAAATAAGCTTAGCCTTTGGCTTGAAATCCGGGGCTAAAGATCTAAATGGAAAAATGGTTTTAGGAGGCATCACTCAACTATTGACCATGTTGTCACTCTCATAATAACTGTGGAAGAATTTCGCAATAGTAAAGTCAATCTCTTCTATTGGTTTTTTTCATTTATAAAAAATTTCAACATTGTTCCTCATGATAAACTTTGGGAGACACTTAAAGAGATCATGGTCTCTGCTGAGCTAAGGATTGCGGTGATCCATACCTACGAGAACACCACTACCAAGATTAATACCCACAACGGGTGGTCTAAAGACATAAAATTCAATATCAAGGTTAAGCAAGGGTGTCCCCTATTCTCTACCCTATTTGGCATATACATCGATAAACTAGAGAAGTGTATGGAAAATACGAGATGGAAGGGAACCATGCTTGTTGGTGTTCTCATTACTCTTCTCCTTTATGCCGATGATATCGTTCTTCTTGACAAAATCCATGAGGACCTTGACAAACAGCTTCGAACTCTTCATGTCTACTACTCTAAGATGGGTATGACAGTTAATACAGGCAAGACTAAAGCCTTGAGAATTAAATCCCAAAAGACCACTAATGGTAGTTTCGTGTATAATAATGAGTGCTTAGATAAGGTTTCTTCTTATAAATATTTGGGCATTGAATTCCCTCATCAAATCAACTAGAATTATAGCATCGAGAAGAGGATTATTGGAGGCTAGAAATATTATTATGAGCTTGAAAAAAATTGTAAGTCAATCGATATTTACATTTGGAGTAAAAAGAGGTTCCTCTTTGAGACTCTCATCACCCCTGTTTTCTTATAAGGGTGTGAAGTTTTGGGTTGCAGTATATCCAAAGTGTCTTAGATTAAAATTCATATGATTCAAAATCAATTCATAACCTATAACCTTGAGATCAAGTGAAATAATCCCTATCCTATCCTATTGATCAAAGTTGGTTTGTCCCTGATTGAGAATATGACTATGTTTAGATATCTGATGTATAAGAAGAATATTTACAGCATGGAATCCAAAAGGCTCCCAAAAATTCCTTCTAACTACGGTCAAAACCCCCATATTTGCCTCAAGAATGGGTAGCATAAGGATGGAAAGTCTTTGCTCAACCATTGGTGAATTAAGGAGGATCTTAGTATGGGAAGCAAAGATAATGTAAAAAATACTATTACCTCCAAGTTTAAGGACAAGTTATGGGAGGATCAGGATTTGGAAGGTAAAATGAAGCTAAGATACTAAAAGTAGTTGATCAACCCCACCCTTGATAATCAGAATTATCTCTCAGTGTTGACCAAACTAAGAAAAAATTAACATCCCTAGGATAAGAAGTAATTCTCATGTGCTTCAGAGTGAGATCAGGTGATGTTCTATTCCCAAGGCTCCCTGGAATGATAGAATATGGCAGATTTGTGATACTAAGAAGGTGGAAGATGAGAAGTAATTCTATTTAGATAGTCTGACTCTTACTCACATCCATTCTCAACTCCCTAACATCTGCCACACTTCCAATCTTCTTGACCTATTAAGCTAGGCCACCTATAGTGATATTGGAGCGGTTATTTCCCTTCTCTTGAATTATAGAAACAAGATTTTGAAGAATCAAACATAGATTATTTTTCCTTTCTCGAGGTCCAATAAGCCATATTAGTCTTAGAGGACGTTAATCATCATCATCATCAACATTCATTTAAAAAAATAAATAAGTAATTATTAAAATAAATAAATAAATAAAATGAAGAGAATAATATGTAATTATATGTATTATCAAAATTTGGATAAAATAAATAACAATAATATTTCTATATATATAAATATGAAATTCATATAAGTATAAACAATATTACTTAGTATTAATATATATTTATTTCAATTCAAAATGTATTAAACATAAAAATGAATTAAATGATGTACATATTAAGATTTTTTTTTCTTTTTTAATAAATTTGAAATTAAAATGGATTTATATAAATATATTGGATTATTGTAATATAATAACATATATTTATATTATATTATACAAATTTATAACTAATATAAAGAATAATTAAATATATAATTGAGAAGTATACCACTTTAGATTTTAACTTTGGATTTATCGATCACTGAGAGTGATCAAATCTCTTTAGATATAAATTTATTTTAAAGTGAAAAGTTATTTGATCCATTGAGGTGCTTGGTAGATAGGTTGGTATAGTATATATGTAGTCAGAAATAAAATATTTGATTCCTAATTCACCATTTCCACATTAAAATGTTAAAACATGTCCCATCTTATTTTTTATGCACACATTTAATTGCTTTTTTATTAATATTTTCTAGAATATTAGATATCAAATTCATATTAAGTATTGAAATATTTGACATTAGATTAGAAAGGAGACTTTCATGGAATAAGAGTTATATATATTTTTCTTTCATATATATTTCATTTTAAAATCTTTTACTCGCCCTATCTATTGAACTTTTTTTGTTTCAAACTATATAACATAATTTTTTTTAATTATATAACATGTAATTAATTAACTCAATGAATAAGTAAGAAAACAAGAATATTGAATTATATTGAAATTATATAATATTTAATTATTAATTAATTCAAATTACATATAATAATAATATTACAGTTCATTAATTTTTTTCTAGATTTTTCTTATTCGAGCCGTTATTTACAATTAGATGTGATTTTCATGGAAATAATTTATACACAAGTATAGATCCAACATGGATCTAACATGAGATGAGAGGAGGCAAATTTATTTTATTGCAAACTTATTTTAGAGCAAAAAAAAAACAATGTGTAATTTTTTATTGGCTAAATTGCATTTTTGAATGTTATAAAGGTTACATAACATGTGTGTTGAGACAATTTATATTAATTCATGTTAAAATATTTTATTCATAACTAAAAAATTGGATGTTTTATCTTTGTAAAATTATATTATTTAATATAGACATCAAAATATTGTATTTATTACTTGAAGAGTGAAAGTGAAACATCAACAACTGAGTTAATTGTTTTGTTAATATATTTTTAATTCTCTATTTATATGCTTGTTTAATTTTTTATTTTTTTATTTTTGGCTCACATGAACAAAAATTATTTTAATTATTTTTTTGAGAACTTGACATACTTACAAATTTCCCTCATACTGGATTGTAGAATGAGCCTCTCGGCTCAACAATCTATGCTAAACTTTTCTTTGTTATTGTTATTTTTAAATCGTTTATATCAACTCCATATTGGAAATAAAATAAATTACACATCTCTTTAGTTAGGGAAAATTAATTTTTTTTTTAAAATATAACATGTAAAGTGAACATAAGATGAATTTCACATAATATAATGTCAATAGTACTATTTATGGTCATGAGAAAATCCATTTTTTCTTAGTAGTAAAAAGTAAATTGAATTTTTTACTATCTCCATGTTAAGTAACATATTAAAAGATAAATTGTTTTATTTTTTATTATTTTTTTATATCTATTTATAAAGTTATATAAAATTAAAATGAAAACCAAAGTAGATCCTCATGGTGAGACTATTTGGGTCGACGTTGGTAGTAGCACCTTTGCTCCTCTTATGAGTGATTCACTTAACAACCAACCATTAATGAAACTCCTGAACAGGGTGACACACCATTAGCTACACTCACTAAAAAATACAAAGAAGGATGTGCACATGATGGCGACCATGATTCTATCACATCTAGTCAAGAAAGATTTCCTATGTCTACTGGTGTTACTAGCACGGTAACACTACCTGTTACATTCTTGGTAGATGATGACCATGTTCCAATGAAATTAGAAAAGCGTTGAGGTATTTAAGAAGTGTTTTACATATTAAGTATGATCTAATTTAAATTTACATATAGAGTGTCATTATTTTCAAGTAATGATTATAATGTTTTGTAAGAAATGATACCTTCTATATGTGCTTGAATGAGGAAGCCTTGCAACTATTTGGGCCCACCATTCTCATAAGGTGGAATTCACAAAATCAAAATTTGAAGGACGAACTGTCAATAGGTTGGTTGGCTTGTTCGGAGATGGTACCTCCAAAAAAAGTGTAGTTACCGCAAAGGCATACCTATATTAAAATATATGTGAGACCAGTATAGGGTTCATTTGAAAAATAACCCTTAGTATGGGTGCCCTCCAACAATTTCAAAAAGTGAGTGGAAATCCATCGTAGAAGATCCAAAGGAGAAAAAAATTGAAAAAAAGGGAAGACACCACCTCGACCAGGAAGGTATGAGGCACTTTTATTAATGTAATTGTGATGATTTCTCATCAATATTGTGACATGTAATTAAGCTTATCAATACCATAAATATAGGCTCCCATATACATCTAAAGCCACGAAGGTGAGAAAAGAGAAACATGGCCAACATCATCTTGGCCCTAGGGTTACTCAAAACTAGCCACTAAAATTTTACTTATAAGAAAAAAATTCACATCCAAATTTTAGGTTCTTAATCATTTTAACTTAATATTGCAGAAGAAAAAAAATTCATGTTGTTATGCCAAAATTGAAGGGCGAACAATTGAATGAGACTCCCACACATTAATACTTCAAGCCTACTTACAAGCACGAATATCAAGCAATTTTTGAATGTAGGACAAGCACAGGGTCTTCACGTACTAGTTCCAATTCCCAATCTAAGACTGAGGTTAATAAAAGAAACGAAGAGAATTTATAAATTAATACTTGTATATAATCCATTGGTTTCTATTTTTTGCCATAAATTAATGTGCTTGATTGTAAAAATTAGGCAGACAATGTAAATGCAGATGTCCCAAGCAATGATTGAAGACATGAGCCCAGTGAGAGTGGAGTGAAAATTGAAAAGTCTGATGTTCAAATCAATTATTGAGGTATTTCATGTGAATTATAAATTTTTTAGTATGGATTAAAATTAGAAATATTTAAATGAAACTGGTGTATTAATTATAAATATTCTTGGTTCTACTCTATAGCATGTATTTGATGAGGCCAAACAATAGGAGGAGCCTATGGCCACATCTGAAAGTATCCTGCACTACAAGAAAAAAGGACATTGGTGAGGGTCATGCTTGTGACGAACCTTTAAGGTCTGTCACCAATGTCACATATGGTGACGGTCCTTAAAAAAGTGTCATTGTAAGTGTATATAGTGATGGTCCTTTAAGTTCCATCACCAAAGTCATTTTCAATGACTCTTTTAGTGAGGGTCATTAAATTCCCATCACTAGTCCTCTCGTTGGTGACACTTCTAGTGACGAAATTTTAATGACCCTCACCGATGATATTTTTGTGACTTTTGGTGACGGTCAAAAAATGTTCGTCACCATTGATCATTCCAATGAGTTTTTGATGATGTTATGTGCTTGTTAATATATTTTTTGTCAAAAGATAATGAATTAATACCATTATTGTGGAGTCTTTTTTTTAATATTTCCAAGGCCATAGTGGTTAGAGTCAGTCATTTTTTTAAGAACTAATTAGTGTGTATCATTTCCCTCAAGTAATGACTAGTCGAATAGAGTTTTCCTATGAGTCAACACATGAATCGTATCTATTAAGTTTATTATCTAGAAAATTCCCTTTAGATAAATTCCCATTAGAGTTTGTAGGAAATATATTTTTTAATACATAATCAAGCTCTGTCGATTGTATTAATTAGAAAGACCTAACACTCCTCAACAATCCGGGCACACCTTAAATTAATGCTTTGGCACACACTAACATTTCTTAGCACCTCGCATATCTTGGAACATATTTTCACCTAAAACATCTTGTCATGACACTAATTTCCAAGCACATGGTGGAATGCGCTAGCATAACATAGAACTCTCCTAGCATGTGGTTGCATGCATGTAGTCCATAGCATGCCCTGGAACACCTTGGTTGAATGCATTGACATACATTAGAAGTTGCCACACCACTTGGAATGTATTTGGAACTATTATTAGTGTAGTCAGCATGCCCCTTTTGAAAAATATAAAGTCTTGAATTATTAACCCTCATATAGGTTCTTACTTTTGTTTCCTTGGAAATATTGACACATATTGACATACCCTAGCACCCTACACATCCTTAGCACCTAACATGTATTGGCATGTATTGGCACTATTTGGCACATATAATAAGCACACCTTGGAACTCCCAAGCACACTTTGAGACTTCTTGATATTCCTTGATATTCCCTAGCATGCCTTACCAATCCTTATCATACCTTGTCACTCCCTTCTTGGCATGACAACCAGTACTCATTAACATTATTCCCTGGCACATGTTCCTCATATTCATTAACTTCCATGAATTTTGACCTAGTGCTCCCTTAATGTTTTGTCCTAGTACTCCTTAACACTCCTCAACATGCATTAGCACTCTCTAGCACACCTTAGCACTTTTCAACATGCCCTTCCACTTCATAGCATGCATAACACTCTGTGACACATATTGGCACTTGGCATGTGTTGGTGCTTGGAAATTATTAGCATGTATGGAATATGTTGACATGCCTTGGTATAATATGGCATGGTTTAAGATTAAATTTATTTGAGATCAACTATTGGAAAGTAGATGAGAAGCAACAAAGGAAGAATTGGCACTTAGAATGCACTAAGACTTTGCACTTGGCACCTATTGGCGCCTAGTGTTGGTATACCTAGCATGCCCCTCTTGGAAAGGTAAATTGATGACTTGTTAACCCTCTTATGTGTTCATTTCCTTGTAGTTTAAATTTTTTCTCCCTTTTTGTGCCTTGACAGTCCCTGGCATGCATTGAAAAACCCTTGCACATCTTTGCATGCCTTATCACTTGGCACATCTTAGCATGTTTAACATGCCTTCGCACTATCTAACACATCTTAGCATTCCCTAGCACACCTTGGCACTCATGTCCTCATAGCGATCCTTTACATTTTTTCACGACTTGGGAACCCAATCAATTCCTTGGCTACTGCAGTTCATCTGACAATATTGGCTTTCTTCAACCGCAAAAACTTGACCAATTGCACTTACTACAAGTAGATTGTGCCTTGTTCACCTAAGAACTGCCTATAAATCATCTTATGCCACTCATGTCCAAGCTCAAATTGTTCCACTTGACTAGTTACCAAGACAAGGATCGCATGATCTAGCCATAGCCATAAAAAAACTAAGCAACATAGCTTACATAGGAAATATTTCACATGTATGTTCAGTTCATATAAATAGTAGAAAATTAATAGAGTGTTTACAAGAACCACAATATGCACAAGGCACACGAGATATAAGTCGAGTTCCCTAGAACTTATACACAACAATGTACAATATGAAATTATCTAGAATATTTGAAAGCATGAGAATGTAGCCAAAGTGCGCCACATCTCCTATAAAAAAAATAACTAAAGGAAAAACAATGTTGTGCCTAGCACAAAGTGATATCCCTTTGTCTAAAACTACGATGTCGATCCCCGTATAGAAACCATAGGCTTGCCTCTTGTAAATCCTATTATGAAATTCTCCTAACGAACTTCATCCTTAACACACTTGAATTCATTGACACTCCCTGACACACACTCTTATTCCTTCCTTTCCATGAATTTTGACCTAGTTATCCCTTGATATACCCCAAAACTCCCTAACACTCTTCAGCATGCATTTAAATTGTCTGACATGTGTTAGCATACCTTTTCATTCCTAATGTGCATGCCCTGGCCATCCCTAGCTATCATGCCCTCACAACTACCCTTAGTTAATTTGTAACTTGTGAACCCAACCAAGCCCTCGCTTGACTACAAGAGCTTGACCAAGTTACAGTTAATACAACTAGACTATTTTTTTAGATTGTGTATCTTTGGAGGTACTCCACAAGCCTAGTGAAATGGGTTTGTGTGAGTTTTTCTTTATGGTAAAAGAAGCCAAGAAAAGGATTTTGGACCCAAGATGGGGTTTAAAATCTAAAAGAAAATTAAAAAGGAAAATTAAGTTCTAGAGGGTTCCTAAGAGGTATAGGAAAAAATATTTAAGGAGGCCTTAGGATGAAGGAAAGAACATCAAGTGAGAAGGAGCTCATTTGATCAAGGGGGCGAAGAGATATGTAGTCCTAAAGTAGGTTGAGTAAGAAGGTCAAGTAAGGGCTGCTAAACGGAGGCCATGATCATCCTCCAAGAGCAAGATCATCATGTGAGGGTTCAAAACAATGTTTCATACCTTAATGGTCGATTCGAACTAGGAAGTAGGATGGAATATTGTTGGTTTTGTTATTGAAGATCGAGCTTAAGAGAGGTTTCTCATGAGAATTTGGGCATGTAATTTCAATGGTGTCTTTGGGTGAAGGCCACATCAAATCTGAAATGTTGAAATTTTCAACAAGAAACATTGAAATTGGAAACCAGAAATGAAAAAAAATAATTCACACACACTGGTGAAGAATTTTGATCCACCAGGAGTGAGGTGGGGCCTCTAATTTATTTTTCCCTTAAATAAATTCGACAATAAATTGTAATTTCATCTCATAACAACTTGTGTCAGTTAACTAAGTCATGATGACTGAGTTAGCTCAATAAATTCGAGTTGAGGGTTTAGATGAGGCATGTAGAGGTACTAGTATAATATTTTTGGATTCTAGCTGCAGTTGATGCATTAGTGGGGTGCAGGTGTGAATTAGTTATCTCAATTAAATGAGTTAAAATTAGTTTAAATTGTTCTAACTAAGTGATGAGCTAGTGAGAGGTTAGGCGATGAATTAAATTAGATTTAATTCACAATGTGTGATCAATCAAATAATTGATAATTCAATATTAATAGTTGCATGCATGTCAGTTCCAAGGAAGGCCCAGTTGAGCTAGAGGTTAAATGGAACATAACTATTAGTTGTATTTATAAAAAATTTCCCATGTGCAATTATAAAGTCATTGGGATGCCATGATGGATTGTGAAATCAAGGAAGACTAATTTTCCTAATTTATAGGGAGATAATCTCCTAATAATTGCATGAGTATGGTAGGTTGAAGGATGGCTGAGAATCGGCTAAGTACTAGACCAGTTTTCCTAGATCAGCTGGAGACAATTGACACAGTGTTGGAGTATCTCATGAGAGATTAAGCATTGCATTGTTTCATGATTCCTTGACTTAATACACAATAGAGATAGAGGGATTTTGATCAGTTGCTTTCCCCAAATACATCTTGTGTTGTGCGATTGATAATTTATTTCTCTTACTTATATGTTATTGTGCGGTCATGTTTTGTTTCCAACAATTGTAGGAAGGATTCAATATCTTGTTTTAGTACATTAAAAGATCAGATTGAATATCATTGGTTAGATTTCCTACATGGTATCAGAGCAGGAATTTTTTGGGCGGCAATTTTCCAGAGAATATATGAAGATTTTGGTGTAAAATTTAAAAAAAAAATAGCATATTTTGATTCCTTGCGAAAAACTACCCAAATGGAAAATAAATTCGGAACTCCGATGAGGGAGGTATCATCGATTTAAAACCAACTCTTTTTTAGAAAATTTCGTAATGGTAGGAAAATTACAATGTGCGCAAGTCAAGAACCTATATGCACTTGAGGTACTAGATTCATGAAAATATTTGAGGAGAAAAGTAGAGGTTAGAGACTTGGCTGTTTAGAGGGAGTACAAATTACCTCTCAACATGCAGCCTTAGAAGGAGTCTCAAAATTTTGTGGAGTAGCCACAATTGGAGAAGAAGAGAGGAGACTGAGTGGAAGATTCCACTTGATCAGAGACCTCCATTAGGGGGAAATTTCGAGCCATATGGGCAGAGGGAGCACATGCAACCATACTTCCTGGTGAAAGGTGGGGTGATGTGTAGATATAGTACCAAGATAAGAAATTTGGGCAGGGTCCATTGAGATGGTGTGTCTCATGGATTAAACCTAGCTATGAGGAATCCACAGTACAATAGTATCAAGAAGGATTAGTTAGATTGATGCAGTCAGATGTCAGGAAGACATATATCATAGTGACCAATGTCAGATACTAGAGCATGGATCAGAGTTGGAAACAATGCAAAGGGCAAGAATGTAGATGTCAATACCAACATAGAGAGTCCAGTAGACAGGTGAAATAGCTAGCAGCAGTCAGAAGAATATGAAGACAAATGAATTATATTAATTTATTTTTTCATAGGCTATTCAATTTCAAGATTTACAGGTGCAAACAACACTAGAGAAGTGTTGCATGCAGAATTCCAAAGGTACCAGATCGAGATAGTTTGAATTCCTTTATTGTTGAGAGGGAGTGTTGAAATTTGAAATAAGAAACAGTGAAATTTACAACCAGAAAGGAAACAAAATGCACCCACACTGGTGAGGAATTTTGATGTACCAAGAGTGAGGAATGTGAGGCTTCTAATTTATTTTTCCCTTAAATAAATTGAACACTAAATTATAATTTCATCTCATAACAACTTAGTTCAGTTAACTAAGTCATGATGACTGAGTTATATCAAGGAATTCGAGTTGAGGTGATCGAGGTGGATATTGGTGGCCACCCAACTATCCCACTTGGGCCTTCACCATTGTCTCTTTCATTTTTTCATTTTCCTTAATTATAGCACAATTTATTATTTTTGTCAGTTTTTCGAGACCTGAACATCTGAAGCAATTTTGAGGCCCCAAACAACGTTTTTTGGGCATGAAACGTTTGGAGATTTCATAGAAATCAAATTAGAATTTGTAGTCCTTGGAGAAATATATTTCTAACGATGTATCATGTGCATTAAACAAAGATCATATGACCAAGTTACGACCCTGGGAAGTTGGCTGCCCAACTACCTCCAATGGGGCTCATAAAATCTTGGTGTTACATCTCCTTGGGTTAGGTTTTTCTCTTATTTTTCAATAATAAAAAGGCCCTTAAGTCGTATTGTAACATAGTTTAGAGGCATGTAGCTGCCAAATCTCTTCTCAAAGATAACCGAGCTAGTTTGTTTTCCATTCTGTCTATAAGCATTTTTCAGTATTTGATATTAATGAAATGAAGTGATATTTCTAATCCATCTCTCTATTTATGTTTATTTATCTATTTTATTCCTTTCCTACATATGTCTAGATCATGAGGGTCTAAGTTGAGGCATGTAGAGGGATTCTACTATTTTGGGGGTCCAGTTGCAGTTGATGCATTAGTGGGGTGTAGGTGTGAATTAGTTAACTCAATTAATAGAGCTAAAATTAGTTTAACTATTTCTAACTGAGTGATGCGCTAGTGAGAGGTCCACTGAATTAAATTAGATTTAATTCGCAACGAGTGATAAATCAGATAACTAATCATTCACTATTAATAGTTGCATGCATGTTAGTTTCAAGGAATACCGAGTTGAGACAGAGGTTAAAGGGAACATAACTATCAGTTGTATTTATACAAAATTTCCCATGTGAAATTATAAATTCATTGGGATTCCATGATGGATTTCACAATCAAGGAAGGTTGATTTTCCTAATTAATAGGGAGTTAATTCCCTAGGAATTTTATGCGCAAGGTAGGCTGGAGGAAGGTTGAGAATTGGCTAATTACTAGACAAATTTTGCCTAGATCAGTAAGAGACAATTCGCAGAGTGCTAGAGAAACTTATGAGAGATTAAGAATTGTGTTGTTTCATGATTCCTTGAATTAATACACAATAGATATAGAGGATTTTTGAGCAATTTCTTTCCCCAAATACATCTTGTGTTGTGCGATTGATAATTTCTTTCTCTTACTTATATGTGATTGTGCGATCATGTTTTGTTTCCGCAAATTGTAGGAAGGATTCAATATCTTGGTTTAGTACATTACAAGATCAGATTGAAATTTCTTCTTGTTGAATCACCTCCAATCTATTATGGAATATTATTAAAAAGGTTTCCCATGCATTATAATCAACAATACCTAGTGGGATTGGAATAGCAACACATTTTTTTCATGAGAAATATCCATGATAGTTTAAGAATCACCCCAACATCTATCCTTTATGCAAGTCATATGATGATTTTCTTCACACTTATTTATCTCTAGTCATATGGATGGTTTTTTTTTTCCATCTACATCTTGACCAAGGGGGGGAATCCCTTCTCTAATAATAGGCTACCACCTATGCTTTGGAGGTAAGGTAATGGAGACTATAAAAAAAATTATAGTTAAGCCATCCTATAAAATTCTAGTTAAGGAATCCCATAAAATGGATATTATAAAATTATTCCCTTGCATTTAATCTTTAAAAGAGGAAAATCAAATAGGGTTTTTGATGCTTAAAGCTCCTCCACACAACCTCATATTTATAATAATGGTAGATTTACTTGAAATGTCACATTTCATCATTTGGTTGGAGTCCCACATTATCTTCCCTCCAAATAACATACATTGAGACATTGCAGAGATGCCCATATTGTTCTTGATGCGTTGTTACAATTTTTTCACCAATTCTGAATCCCTAGACCAGAATAGGGAACACTTCCCATTGATATTTTTTATGAATATCTAAACAATTTGTTTGTCCATTTCAGTCTACCTTTCGTACATACCATAGTTTGGAGAGTGGGGGATTACCATGGAATCCATAATCAATATGGTGGGGCAAATGAATAAGCATGTGACAGAGAGAAAAAAAATTTTACACCCTAGACCCCAGTACAAAGCTTTCCCATTGCAAGCTCCCTAGGCTTAATGAGCCCCTGTCATACAAACGAACTTTGGAATAAATGTATAAATTTTGTACCATGACACCTGACATGACTAGAGCCCAAATGAAGGAATATTTAATGAGGCAGAGCCATCGCTCATATGTGGAGTCTAAGAGAAAAATCTAGCAGAGCACCACTCATTCTTCATAGAAACAAAACCAAAGAACCCATTGTCCATTGCCATGGAGTGTAGTGGGATTTTTTACTACAAACCTTTTCCTTCCATCCTTGTATGTCACATACTCCTAACCAATGACGATGACAAACAAAAAAGTATAGAGAGAAACCCTAGAGCATCCTGGAGAGTCAGTTTTTTCTCAACGTGTCAGCTTCCAAAAGTGTCTCTATTTGCTATCATGAAATTCATGCAATTATTTTCAACACACTTATCATCATTGAATAATACTTGCAATGAAAGTAAAAAAAATATGTCAAAAACAAAATTTCAAAATCATCCTTTTTTGCACTATATTACGTAATACATATCCCCGAGAAACTCACTAGGTACTTCTTCTCATTTTGACAATGATACCCGAAGTAAACTATATTTATTAAAAGCTCAAGGCTCTGCAACATGGGGTTCAAGGCCATTCTAACAATATACTTGTTAGGATCTCAACATCTCACTTGTGGGAGTTGAATTTAGGTGGGGATGATAACAATCAATTCTCCCCATTTTAGACTCGAATAATTGTTTCTTGTTAGTAGACACTCTAAAGTGATTCCTAGTATTAATTTGAAAATCATGGAAACTAATGAAAGATGTGTTTTTGGATGGCATCATGTTGTTTACTATTGGTAGGGTGGGAATTTTTATTTCCTAGGTCCATGTCATTCGTTATTTGATGTGTTTTGTTTTCTTTGTTGAGGTCTTATTGAGCTAAATTTACTAACATTATGTGGTTAGATGAAGCTAAGTGTGATCCTTTATCATTATTGAAAAGTATGTTTCTTAGCATGAAAATATTCTATTTCCAACATTTTTATATGTTACTTTTGTTAAACTAGGGTGTCCATGACCAAAGCATGTTGATAAATACATTTATGTTCGTTTTCAAAAACCTTGGTGGTTACAAAGAAAATTAAGATTCTATTTTTTGTATAGATTCCTCATGTCTATAGACCTCTCTATTAAATTCCTGGGTTTCACTTTAGTACATCTTTAGAAAAAATTTCCCAATCCGGAGGGAACTATGAAGTGCCCAAAAATGAGAGTCCTAGAAAATAATCATTATATTTCTTTAGGGTGTGCTTGCAAACAAGAATTTCACTAGGGGGATAGAGTACGGTAGGCAACGTACGGTATGTAGTGTCCAACAACTAGTCCAAACAACCCAAAAGAATCCAGAGGCCACAAACACCTAGAACCTAGACATCACGAAAATTATAATATTCTCCAATAAAAAATTGATAGGGTATCACAAATCCATCAAAACCTTTACCATAAGATAAAATTTCTAAAGCAAAAGCCATAGACAATGATAAGTTCTTACCAAGAAGGCATATAGGTTTAAATATAATTTCCATCAAACTATGTCACCGAGACCACTCACAAACTGCTCCATTATCCCACTTGAGTCTTGATATGTGACACAAAAGGATTCAAAATGCCGATTAAGTGTTAAGTATAACATGTGTGAAAATGTTGAATACGTCCCTTTACATCTCATCCCTTGCTTTGATATCACATGAATTTGGAGTATCGTGACATGTGTTGATTATGAATATCACAACAGTCCTTCATGTTTGATAAAACAAAAGTGAACTTAAAGGATGGGTTGAACATATAAATTCTCAATTTTTTTAAGGCCCTCCATTTACTTTATTGCTTTTTTGCAAGCCACATAGCTTATCCACTAAAACCTTAAGTATTTGAAAGGAAAAGCCTAGGGAATTTGATTTTGAATCCTTATAATGAGATGCTAAAGAGGGATAAACAATAATTTCATTTTAAACTAAGAATGGTACTCTAATTTCATTTTAAACTAATTAGAATGGTAGTCAAAATAGCTAAAAGCTAAACAAAATTCATCATCCTTACTCTCTTTATATTTACTAAAATTAGTTCCAAATGAACACATATGATTTAGATTAGTTAAATGAGAAGGAGGGATTGTGTATCATTCAGAGAAGAGAGAAAGAGGGAAAAGTAGGAGATCATTTTTCATCTGATCAATTCATTTATGGTGGAAGGTGGGTTGAGCTTCCTAGACATGGGGATGGGGAACCTGTACGTGCAGCAGTGCCTCCACCAAACTTGAACAAGAACACATCATGGTTTATGTATCCCGACATGTGGACGACCTACATTCTGATACTTTTCTTCACATGGATCATCGTACTCTCTCTATTCAGATGCACTGTTGACACAACTTGGACTATTTTCAATCTCACCCATTTCATGGTCAGTATTCAATTTATTTATTTTCTGTCATTAATTTCCTGAGAATTGACTCTTTACGGTTTTTTTTTTTTGTGCCATAATAGGTTTCGTGCAAACCAATTAAATTTCATTATGTTTTTCTTTCCCATGGGCTTGAAACCTAGTCGACTGCAATCCCCTTTTTTTCCCTTTTTTTGGCGGTACGATTGCTTAAGTTATGATGGAATGATCTCCAAAAAAATTTCAAAAGCTGTTGTTCCCAAAATTTATTCCTATTAACAAAAAAATAATATCACTGTGATTCAAGAAGAAGAAATTTCCTCAAAATACCACATCAATTCACAACCAAAATAGCTACAAATTACATATGTAAACTGGAAATTAAAGGAAGATATTTGTAGATTCTTAATACGGTTTGAATTTAAAATAGAGGTCTATGAACCTTACATTGTGCTCTCCATAGGAAGGGGATAATAGGCTAATCAATGTGAGTAGAGGCTTCATAAATAGTGCATGGCCTTAAAAAGTGTCTCTTGAAGAAAATTTTTGGTCTATAATATGTGTGACGTTCTTAATACGAATCCATTTTCTTGTTTACAATTCATTTTAAGGGAATTTGGTGGAATTATTTTCTTAAAGGCATTTGGAATGCTTCTGATGAGATCGATAATCTCACAAATATGCAAGAAATTGAAAATATTTTTGAAATTTAAGTGGAATATAGTCTGTGCACATAATATATTTGTGTGGTATAATGGAATCAATGCTGAAACTTTTAGCTTGGAAAAGGACCTGGTGAGGCTGGCGTGCAAGAGTTGGACTCAAACCTTGCAACAACTTGGCAGGAAAAATTAGTCAAAAATGAGGGTTTTTCATCTCCTTTTTGGTGTTTAGTTTGATGCAGGTGATTTCACCATCTTCCCACAAGTTGGATTTGTCAGGCAGTGAATAACCTGCAAGTTACTTGCAGGTGAGGTTGTCAGCCATGAGTACTTGCAGGTTTTTTGTTCCTGAGTTTGAATTGTCATTAGGGAGTCATACTTCACTTCAGCAGTAGGGCCTTCCAATTTTGTTATTTATGAGTTTGAATTTCCATCAAGGAGTCATACTTTGCTGCAGTAGCAGGTCTGAGCTAAATTGTGATCTCTAGCAGTACTCTGAAAACTTGACACTTTTTCCCAAATGTGAATAGAATTGTTCTACGTTTGTGCTATTTTTCACCTATGCAGATTATAAAGTTAAATGTTTAAAATTAAATGTTTTCAAATATTTATGTCTGTTAATTTTCTTATCTTCTTTAATTAGTGAATCTGGATCCTAATTATATGGCTTATTTAATTCTTTATACTAGGGGGTTTTTCTTTTTTTCTTTAAGTTTTAAAAGCTCATTTTATTCTAATTTCATATTTATGGTGGATGTTTTCTTGCTTTCCAAGAAATGGTGTTAATTTTAGATAACAATGATATGTTCTATGCTTCAGAGCAATTAACTTCAATTTTCCTTATTAGCCCAATATCAGTTTCCAGATTAGCAATCACATTTACATTGACAGTAAATGCAGATAGAACATAAAAAATCAGCATAATATAAGCGAAGAAAAGACACATAATTTGGCGGATGCCAAAGAAAGACCCCAATGTGGGGAAATCCCTTTAATCAAATTATTCTTATTATTCATCAATAATTCAGTAGAGAGAGAGAGAGTACAAAATACAATTTTACATGCCCAACACTATCAAATCATCCCTAACATAACAGCGATAAATAATAGTTAACCAGAAGCCCTAATCAGAAAGACAATGTTGGTAAAATCAGCAATAAATCCTCTTCCATGCATCTCGGTCAACAACAAAAAAATTAGGTCTTCTAGGAGAGAGAAAGTTAGCCCAAAAAAGGGAATTCAAACCCAGTCAACTCTTTTGTAATTTCTGTGGTAAAAATAGAAGTCAACATTGAAGTCAACTTCAATCAAACTTCTCCAAATGCCTCTAGATATGTGCCAACCAATGCAGCCTCAAGAAATCGCATGAACTGCCTAAAACCACAGTCAGAAGAGAGGTGTTGACCCTCGGTCAACACTGGTCAACGCTCCTGCAATTAGCCCTAAAAATAGTCCTAAAATCCTCCTGCAATTTTCAGCCTTCTGATTTCACACACGAGGGGGAGCTTCTCCTTGTTGTATGACCCAATCAAGAGAGGAGAGAGAATGTTGTGTGATGAGATGATGTCTAAATTAGGGGTGGTTCTCTGTTATTTATACAATTATTTGAGGGTGGAGACACATACATTGGGGCTTCAAGAGCCTACATTAGATTCTGGAAGACCTTGATAATTTCCACATGTGTGAGAAAATAAATTAAAAATCACACTTCTTCTCATCCAAACAAGATGATATTTAGATCAATATTGCACCTCTCGCAAAGAGGAATCCAATAAATATATCATCTCCATTATATGAGTTGTCCAAGGTAGATTTTGGCTCTTTTTTCCAATTTTAACACTGCCTTTCAACTAGGGAGAAATCCACCTGGAAATCAATCTGTAAAAATGTACCATCTTTGTAATCCTTGCATTGCTATGTTGAACTATGAAGAAATAATGAATAAGAATTGATTGAGAGTGAGTCACAAGAACTTGCCACTCTCTACTGACCCAAAGTCAGTCCAGAGGTAAAACCTTAATTAGACTTGATCCTGGATCAAGTTGTTGAACACCATGCATTCTAGCATAGAGAGTACGACAATACATTATGCATCCATTGGTAGTGCTATGGTCTCTATCCTAATCTCCCATCTCATTGGCCAGATGAGAGTTACTTCCCATGAGTCTCAGACTACATGGGTAGGATGTCTGTTGGGGCACCACAAGGAGAAGGTGAACCACTCATCCTGCTCATATATCAACCAAAAAAAGGGGTATCACATCAGAAGGTGAACCACTCACCCTGTACACAATGCACCACTAAGGAAAGGTGAACCATTCACCTTATGGTTGCTCATAGCTCCAAGAAGTATCCCCAAACCCCTGAGAGCTCCTAGAGCTCAATGTACAGCTCATGCGGGACCCTCATAGGAGGCTCTTTCCATGAATCCAAGTCTCTCACATAAGGTTAATAATTTCACCTTCCCCAGGGGATTCGTGAGAATATCTACGATTTTCTCATAAGTTCCAATGTGATGGGGCCTTACTACTCCCCATTGTACCATATCCTAGATAAAGTGGTACCTCATATCAATATGCTTGGAGTGGTCGTGGAACATGGAATTCTCTGAAAGGATAATCCCACTTTGGTTTTCGTCGAATATCACGATGGTATCTAGCACATGCTCAAACAACTCACTAAAGAACTTCCTTAACCAAACAAATTCACAACAAGCTATACTAGCTACAATGTATTCGACCCCAGCGGCACTCAAAGCAACTGATTTCTGCTTCTTCTCATCCAGGATATCAAAGGAGAACCTAGTGAGAAGAAACATCCAGATGTGCTATTAGCCTATTACAATCCACCACACTGCCAGCCTAGTCAACATCAATATATCCATGGAGCCTCAAATTCCTGATAGTGTATGTCAATCCATAGTTGATTTTGCCTCTGATATATATCAAAATATTCTTCGCAGCAATGCAGTGTATGTGATGAGGCTCCACTATAATTGACTCAACATATTCACTGCAAAAGCATATGTCTGGACAAGAGGTCACCAAGAACATCAGGGCCCCCATGATTTGATGATACTCGGAAGGATTTCACAAATCAGGCCCAACAACACTTCCCCATAAGACTTGCAGTCCAACATCCCAAATCTTTCGAGCAAATTCACAATATATTTTCCTTCAGAAAGGAAAATATCACATGACTTTTGTCAGACCTCCAAGCCTAGGAAGTAGTGCATCAATCCTAGGTCTTTCATCTCAAATTCATAAGCCAACTCCCTCTTTCATTTATGAATGAGAGGGTTTACACCTATCAGAAAGAGATCGTCCACATAGAGCACAAAAATGAAAGGCCTATCATTTTCAACCTAGAAGTAAAGGTTAAGATCAAATTCACTTCTTGTAAATCCCAACTTCATAAGATAGTTGTCGATCCTCTCATACCAAGCCTCGGGGGCTTGCTTCAAGCCATAGAGGGTTTTCTTCAACCTGCATATATGTGACTTTCAATCTAGAACTTCAAACCCTTTGGGTTGTTCCACATAAAATTATTCCTTAAGAAAGCCATGTAAGAAAGCAATTTTGACATCCATTTGATGTAGATTCCATCCCTGGGAGGCAACAAGGGAAATAATTGGACATATGGTGGTATATCGAGCAACCGATGCAAATGTCTCATCATAGTCCACACCTTAGATAAAAAAGGGCTTCATTAAGTCTCTTATTGAAATTAGTAGATATTGTGGAGGCCAATGTGGGAGAATAGAGGATATAGATTGTGAGGAGAAAATACCATGGATCTTGTATGCAGAATTTGATTAAGGATCATGATTTCATGAACCCTATTTTATAGGCCCGATGGGTGATGAAAATGTTTCTAATTATGCCTTTTGTATGCAAAACTTTGTTCCCCTGCAACTATCTTACCAACAAGCGCACATGCATACATATTCTTAGTTTATTATTGGTATGATAAGTTTTTTATTTCAGGGAATGGGTTTATTATTTTTCTCAATACTGATCCAAGAAAAACATTATATAGATTCTAAACACTTCGGAATCTGATGTTCATGAACAACAGAAATACATGATGTCTTAGAATGGGAGAGGATACAAGGATATTATTAAGGTGATCTCACTTAGTGTCTACTTTTCTTTGTTATTGATTTTTATGCATGGATAAATATTGATCATCATTTTTCGATTTTTATACAATCATTTTGGCTTTTATGAATCTATGACCATTGATTAGCAAGTGGTTAAATGAAATTATCAAATTGATTTTTCTTGGACATTATCTCAAGAGGAGCCTTATCTTAACGATTGTATATAGTTGATAAGTTTTTCTCTATCTTGTCAATAATGGGGATAGATTAGTGTGTTATATATTTGATTCTACACATACACATGCCCCATATGAAATTCTTTGGTCAGGTTGATGTGCCTTATATGGAAGCATTTTGGAAGTTTCTACTATCTAGTGCAAATTTCAAGTCTCATTTGATATGGGTAAGAAATGTTATAATGGACATATCATTCGCATTGGGTGGAAAACAGTTTCCTACTGAGTACATTTTCATTATTTATCATGTTTAAAATTAGAATTGAGTCTATGTCAATGAGGGTTATAAGCTTTTTTTTTCCTAGTAAAAAATGACTCAAAAACCGTTGGAAATAAATTTGGTATTCCTGGTTCACATCCCCATCGTTTGAGTGGAAATAATGTTTAACATGGTAGCAACAGCAGGGATGATTTGTTTGTAAGAATTCCATAAGAGATTCAAGAGTTTGGGTTAGAAAAACGGTAGGATTTCCTTTGTGTAGTACTGTTGATATTTGGTTTCTTGTGCATGCCATCATTTCACAAATTTTCTTCACCCTAGGCAATCTTCAGCAACTTCTAACATGGATGCAAGAATTTTTTTCTTAGATGTTTGAACCATCTAGGTATTAGGGATTAATATTTGTGGTTGTTTTTTCGGTTATGTTTAAATTTTGTGTGGTAGTGGAATGTAGTTTGTGTCATAAAATGGTTCACTAGAGCTCATCTCTTTATTTAATTTTATAATTAATTAATTTTTTTTGGTTCTTAGTGTCATGATCTAAATTATAGATACTTTTTGCTGATGCATTTTGTATCTCAAAATTCATGTCCGACTATTGGAATTTGTTTATTAATTGGTCAAGAAACATAATTTTTGAGTATGATATATTTTCGGGGTTATAAAAATATGCTTTCAATTTTGCAACATCTCATGCACCATTAAAATCAAGATTTAGATATTTGAGACTTGTTAACATTCTCAACTGTTTGCAAGTATATCCAAAACTTGAAAGTAAGATGAAAACATGATTCATGTCATCATGAAAGTCTAATTCTTCTTTCAATAGTAATTTCCCAAATTACAGATAGGAAATTGGGACGATAATGGGATTATTCCAAGAATCTCAAATTTAGTTTCCATTCTTGATTGTTAGCCCACCTTTTACCCTACATGTGTGGATTTACATGGATGTTGGGATTATTTTTTTACTTTTATACCTTTATGATAAGTTATAAAACTTTAAATTTTTTATATTATTAATGGCCCATGATAAATATGGCTGAAAATAAGTTCGTTGAATGATTCAAGCTAGTGAGGACCTCCATAGCAATAGTTTTGAACCACAACACATTCATTGTAATCTAAACCTAATTAATAAATTGTTGATTGGGCTATCCATAATTTGTCTTAAAAATCATTGATAGTATGAGAGAGGCTATTTATGAAAGGAACTCCTTTGGAAATGAAGGGTTGAGACCTTGAATGCATTTATTTGAAAAGGTGCCATGCTCAATACTTCTTGCAACTTTGTGGCCTACATATTGCTATTCGTTGTATGGAGGTGGGATTGTTTCATAAAATAAAGCGTTCTTTATTTTCTGCCAAATTGTGTAAGTAGTGGTATTGTGGGATAATATTTTTAGGCTCTTGGCTTGATTGAGCCTCCCTAGCCTCTCTTTCAAATTATCAAATATTTAGGAACGTGGAAAATCTCTAAAATATTGATTTTCTTGGAATTTTTTTATTCCTAGGTTTTCTATATTGGAAGCTTCAAGCCATCTATCCCATAGCATTTGGGTCGAACTACATCCCCAAAGGAATATATCAACTAGATGGAGTGCTCCTCATGAAAGGATTGGTAAGGCTTCCAAATTTTTCAAAGTAGAAATATTCGTTATGGACTCTTTCTCCAATGTGCAGCTGCCTCAATAAATAATTAAATAATCTTTGAGGTACTTACAACTCCATAAGAATTGTGCAAGGAAAGAGTCAACAACAATAAATTAATTAATCTCCCACCAACTTCAA
>MU968551.1:13575536-13593036 GCA_034641835.2 Pinus albicaulis | reverse complement strand
TTAACTCCATTAACTGAGTTAAACTGAATAACAACTCCATGAACTACTCTTCCAACTATGTCTTAACTTTGCCACTTCAGTTCTAACTGAGTCCTCCATGGATAAACCACCAGTAAACCCTAGGAATTGTGTAATTCTTTCAGCCCACTAATTTTCCAAATCTGTACACTGAAATTAAGTGCTCCAAGAGAATAAGGTTATATTAAGTGTCTAATTATTATTAAGAGCTAATAATAATTGACACTTATATTTTTAGATCGACGATCTATAAATAGACTTTGCCTAATATTATAAAAATAGAATTTCATCTATTTTTCCAACTTTACCAACCATCCACAAATAGCATCCTGCAACTTCTGAAATATGATCACCATGTCTAAAAATAGACATAGTCTAAAAATAGAATTGGACCTAAAAGTAGCTTCTGGGCCCACTTAGTGAAGGTGACTGATTTTCACTAAGCTTCATCATCTTGTTGAATCTCAACACAAATGATTTGTGGTTTACCTTCAATTTTTGGCTACTATATTCCTTGCCTTGTAGGATTCTTGCTTCTTGGATCCATATCAAGATGTAAGAAAAGTCATGTGTTGATCAAATGCAAAGAATTGATACAAGATGACAACCTTGTTTGACTTCTATTTAAGTGGGATACAAACATGTTGGAGAGCTACTAACTCAGACTGAAATGTTGGGTGAGTACCAAATTCTCTTAACCTAATTGAGATTATGCTAATATATGTTTTTCAACTAAAGTATTGAAATTAGGTAGTGTCAGCTTAACTTATGACAAGCCTTTTCCATGTCAAGTTGTAGGAACATGGAGGCTAGTTTCTGGGTTTTGATGGTATGAAGTGCATTAATAGCGATTGTGATTTTTTCCATTATATTCCTTCTAATGAAAACTTTTTTGATGAGCAAATACCATAATAGACATAAAATAAGAGAGCTTGAATGATAAGTAGTAAGTTCCTAGCAAGTAGTCTTTGTAGTTGACATTGCAAACTGAAATTGTACCTTGATTTCATGTTTCATATGAGGCCCTTACTCTATGTTCTATGGACACAAAAGTGACATTTATTGAAGGATTTGTACCAAATGCACAGAATTGATACAAGCTGACCACATTGTTTGACTTCTCTTTAAGTGGGTACAAATAGGTTGGAGAGCTAATAACTGGGACTGAAATGTTGGTTGAGTACCAAATGCTCTTAACCCAATTGAGACTATGCTAATATATGTTTTTCAACTGAAGGATTGAAATTAGGTAGTGTCAGCTTAACTTATGACAAGCCTTTTCCATGTCAATTTCTAGGTACATGGTGGCCAGTTTCTGGGTTTTGATGGTATGAAGTGCATCTCTAGTGATTGCGATTTTTTCCATTATATTCCTTCTAGTGAAAACTTGTTTGCTGAACAAAGACCATAATAAACATAAACTAAGAGAGCTTGAATGATAAGTAGTAACTTCCTAGCAAGTATTCTTTGTAGCTAACATTGCAAACTGAAATTGTACCTTGATTTCATGTTTCATATGAGACCCTTCCTCTATGTACTATGGCCACAAAAGTGGCATTTATTGAAGGATTTGTATCAAATGCAAAGAATTGACACAAGCTCACAACCTTGTTTGACTTCTCTTTAAGTGGGATACAAATAGGTTGGAGTGCTACTAACTGGGACTGAAATCTTGGTTGAGTACCAAATGCTATTAACACAATTGAGACTATGCTAATATATGTTGTTCAACTTAAGGATTGAAATTAGGTAGTGGCAGCTTAACTTATGACAATCCTTTTCCATCTCAAGTTCTAGGAACATGGAGGCCAGTTTCTAGGTTTTGATGGTATGAAGTGCATCTCTAGTGATTGTGATATTTTCCATTATATTCCTTCCAGTGAAAACTTGTTTGATGAAAAAATACCATAATAGACATAAAATAAGAGATCTTGAATGATAAGTAGTAAGCTCCTAGCAAGTATTCTTTGTAGTTGACATTGCAAACTGAAATTGTACCTTGTTTTCATGTTTCATATGAGGCCCTTCCTCTATGTTATATGGACACAAAAGTGGTATTTATTTAAGGATATGTATCAAATGGAAAGAATTGATACAAGCTAAGAACCTTGTTTTAATTCTCTTTAAATGGGATACAAACAAGTTGGAGAGCTACTAACTGCAACTGAAATGTTGGTTGAGTACCAAATTCTATTAACCCAATTGAGTTTATGCTATTATATGTTGTTCAAATGAAGGATTTAAATTATTTAGTGTTAGCTTAACTTAGGACAAGCCTTTTCCATGTCAACTTCTAGGAACATGGAGGCCAGTTTCTGTGTTTTGATGGTATGAAGTGCATCTCTAGTGATTGTGATTTTTTCCATTATATTCCTTCCAGTGAAAATCTGTTTGATGAACAAAGACCATAATAGGCATAAAATAAGAGATATTTAATGATAATTAGTAAGTTCCTAGCAAGTATTCTCTGTAGCTAACATTGCAAACAGAAATTGTACGTTGATTTCATGTTTCATATGTGGCCCTTACTCTATGTTTTATGGCCACAAAAGTGGTATTTATTGAAGGATCTGTATTCACCCATGTTTAATTTCAGACATTGTGTTGTGGGAAAAAGTATCTAGATGCTCTGATAGCATGTTAAATAATTCAGT
This sequence comes from Pinus albicaulis, assembly GCA_034641835.2. NCBI lineage: Eukaryota > Viridiplantae > Streptophyta > Pinopsida > Pinales > Pinaceae > Pinus > Pinus albicaulis. Next base: position 13,590,364 of record MU968551.1, on the reverse strand, counting down.
GGTTAGGTTATCCGTGCTGCAAGACTTTTCATGTGGGAACTGGATGACTTGACCACTTCTAGTGATGGGTTTTCTTCCGAGATCTATTATGACATTCCACTATCAAATAGGAGAGGTTTTTACCCTATATGAAAATATAATCTAGATAAATAATCATATACATGGATCTTGTTAAAATATTGACAGAGACACCTCTGTTACTAAGTATGCCAATTTTCAAGGTAAATTTTCGACCTTCAAATCTTTTGAAGAGGCTAAATTCACTAGAAAATTGTCAAATTTTTAGATTGAAATTGAAAGAAATGTAAATTCACTGCATATAGTACATACACTTCATGGAACTCTACTACATGAAATCATTCATTGCTTGATTTCAGGCCTTTTTGGATGGGAGATAAGTTCTAGGGAGTTAAAGAGTGATATGTGAAATATATAGTACACATATTGTGCAAGACTAAGCTACACAAAACATTGGAATGTGTACAAGCTTCTAAAATGGGAATGCTTGAAAACATGACCTCCCAAATAGGTATTTGGGAAAGACATGCTATATAAAAAATACAAAATACATATATTTTTCAAGTAACATATTATCTTTTATGAATTTATGAAAGAAAATAAGAATGATATTCATAAACAAAATTTTACGAGTCCCATGTCTATATTAGTTATCGTAGAATGATTACATTATGGAAAATCCCATGGATTGGTTGTCTTGACTAATTCCAATCCCAAAACCTCATAATATTACATGAGAAACTGCAGTGGAAAGGCTGCAATCATGCCAACAATGAAAACCTGACATTTTCCATTATCTTACATTTTATATACTTTTACTTTAAGAAAAAATTAATATTAGCATTAATTACAAAGGTGATGAACTCTACAAAGCTCAATCCATTATTTTTGTTTTGTCACAGATAGGGTGATATTTTCCTATAAGTCCCATGCCCCTCTTGCACACTAAGGTGGGCTCAGGAACTAACAAAAAAGTTCTAAAGATGCCTTAGTAACATCGTTGGTCAAACTTTATGTTTGGTCATACTGCATGGCATTTCCATATTGGGAAATTCTTGAAATATGGGTATTATGCCTATATGTTTCATGCTACTGTATAGTGACACTGAACCGTGGAATGTTGAGATGTTTTCACTATTAGGATAAGAGATGAGCTTAAACAAAGACTACTATCCTTCTCATGCTGAGCCCCTGTTATTGATGTACTAAATTAGGAATTACAAATCATGATCGCTCTTTTAGGTATGATATTAGATTTCATTGTAGCCCAAGCAAGATGGTTTTCCAACAACCTCATGTAGGTTTAATTTTAATTTTTATGAATGGAGAAACAAATATTTAAAGGATGTTCATACAAGTCATCAGTGCACCAACATATGATGTTGATGAATGCGTAGTAACAACAGTACCATGTTGGAAACAAAAAGGACAAGGCAATCAATCCAAAGTACTCTTAAAGCAACAACATAAATACAAAATTTTCATTGTTAATTTGCAACAAAATATTGTCAATCCTCATGTTTAGAATCGTTTATTAGAGAGCTATGATCATGTCTTACTTTGACTGGAATGGTATACTGGGTTCTATGTATAAAGGGACTATCCTGATTTATTTTTGAAATTAAATATGGTCCTAGATATATCAAAGTTATGTTATTTCTGAAAGACATATACAACTATGTATTTTATTTGGATAGGGAAAATCGTTTTTGAAGGAGGATGGATGGGATGTTTATGGAAAAATCTTTGACTCTGATCAATTATCTGTTACAAGCTGATATTTGGAGTGAGGACTTTCCTAGGTGTCTGTTTGTGGGTATCACTAGACGTCAAGCTTCCAGTTATACATTCCATCTCTCCCTTACTGCTCATCCTACATTCCATCCCCCCTTCACACTAGCTACTTGGAAGCAGACCTTCAATAAGTCTTCCAGTTTTCAATGCATCATGCTTCCAGTGAGTTTGCTACTTCTAGTGAGTTTGTTCTAAAGTTGCATACTCCTAAACATCTTAGGTTTCTTCATCAGTTATGGGTAGGTAGAGTGTACATTATAATAACTAAAACAAATCATGCGATACAATATTCACTCACAACGGTTTGTAGAATCTTCACTCTAAGTTGTTAAAATTTATTTGTTGTCCTGCACAAAGAAAAGGAATGGGTGCAAGGAAATATTTAGTGTATATATATAGTTTATATAATCAATGGTCTGCTCTTGAAAATTATGAGCACACTTCCACTTACTTTCAGTTAATAGGTTGAACAACAATCTCTGCTCCCAAAGAAGATTACTTATAATGTTGACACCAATACAAAGAATATTGCATGATGGCTTAGAGATAATTGACATAAGAAACACTGGTTCATTCTTAGGTACAGGTCAATGAATTAGTCTACATCACAGCGAATGCTTACACATCAAAATAGATAGTGGATATGGTAATTAGCTAGAATTGATATTTTTCTCTTTTACTGGATTAACATCACTCATGTAACCATTTTCTTCCCTTGTTCTTCTCTGGATATATCATGCACAGTTGTCTTTATTATTGAGTGTTTAAATAGTTCAGAGATGACTTACAGATTATTCTCATAAGAAAAACTGGTTCATTCATGGCTACAAGTCAATGAATTAGTCTAAATCACAACAAACACATACACATCAAAACATATAGTGGATATAGTAAATAGATAGAACTGATATTTGTCTATTTTATTGTATTAACATCACTCTTGTAGCCATTTTCTTCCCTTGTCCTTCTTTGAATCTATCATGCACAATTGTCATTCTTATCGAGTGTGTACATAGTCTAGAGTCTAGGCCATCTATTTTTTGTTATGATTTCATTAGGGTATTTATTACATATTCCTAATATCTAGTGTAATTATAATTGGGAAAATGTTGTACTATTGTCTTAGTCTTCTCACTGTGAGTCACATATTTGATCTTTATGGAAGTGGTCTTTTTTATGTCTACTTATGCAATTTATCTCTTCTATAGGGTCACTGGTCTAAAGGTAGAATTGACGGGGGAGACATCTACTGCTTCAACCATTTCTTATTTAGATAATGGCTTTGTGTATGTAGGGTCGAGCTATGGAGATTAAAAGGTAATTTGTGCCTATATATTCTAAGATTGAGTTTGATGTAGATGAAATCTATTTACTAATTGCCACATTTCCCAAAAGTTTACTAAAGCTAAATAAACATGAAAACCTTTAAGATTCATAATGTTGTATGGGTTTCCCAACTAGTGATACAGGATGACAAAAAGGAAAGTTCCCACACACTGTTATATAATCATGTCTTTTTCATTTATAAAATAATAATATACATGCACTATTGAACACCTATTTAATTTAAATTCATAAATTTCATATGCCTTTTTCTTTAGAAAATGTCCCTTGTAAATCATAAATCTTTATTGTTTATGTTGGTACACCTGGTTCAACAGATGATATGTAACACATAAATTAGAAACCTTCTTATCAAAAATCCTCAACAACTAATTTTTTCTTGAAGTGCAGTGTGCCCAAGGAAAAAAGGTATGCACTTCCTTAAGAAGGTAGACTGAGTAGATCAGGATTTAGATCCAAGTCTAGTTGTAACTTATTAATTTTCACTAGTATTGTTGAACCCACGGTAAATTGTCTAGATACATGCATCAAATATAACCTTTGTATTCATTTCGACATGACTATGCTAATCTTGTGGAACCCACAATAAATGTTTGATACATCTGCAACGCTAACTTCTGTAATCATTGTAGTAGTTTTTTCTTCTGTAATCATTGTAATCATTGTAGCCCCACTGAATTAAGGAGAACTTTAACAAGAGTTGAATGTAGCCATTTATGGAAGTAGAACATAATCACCATTCATTTCTCATTTACTTTGGCAGGTTGCCTCAATTGGGGTAAGAAGTGCCTCAATAAGAATTGAACGTATATCTTTCTGCAAGTGGAATTGATTCACCATTGACTGGAAATGGAACTAAAATGCTTTACTATGGTCAAGGTGACTTACAAATATGAGGGCTTCGACGACTATTTCTCTCTAGCTTGTATTGCAAAATGTTCTTTCATGTAGTTCTCACAAAGCACATTTTTCTATGTTTAATATGTTATCATTATCCTCGTGTTTCAGTTTTGAAAGAGTTTTCAAATCCTTTAATGATTTCAATTTATTGAGGTCTTATCTCATTTGAGTCTCTGCATGTAGATGCCTTTATTTCCCAATAATAGATAAATTTTCCAAAGAATTGTTTCAATTTTGATATCTTTTACTACCTAGGCTTTCCAGTTGGTTGTTAGTCATTGAGGGGTTGTCACAATAACTTCTCTATTTTTTATTTACTGATTGTAGGTTATTGAATTCTTGTTTCATTTTAACTTGTTTGGAAGAAAATGACTGCCCTTTTTCGCTTCTCCATAGAAGTAATGTCTTTCTGAAATCCTTGCATTGGGGACCTTTTTCGTAGTGCTTCCTTCAGGTTCACTCAAAAAAATAACACTAACAAACTCCACCATGCTGATAATGGTAATATAGAAATAGAGGGAGCATAAGGAATGAAGTACGTCTCATTGTCTTGTATCTCCTAAAGGCAAAGGCATGGTAGTGATGCAAATGAAATGACATCTAGGGCAGCAAATGTCTTGTGCTAATTTAGTTTTCAGACTCTGATTGTCCTGCATCTAGATGTATGATTATAATGCTCAAGCATGCTCATACTTGCACCTAGTTAATTCAAGCATCACAGATGGAAGTAATATTGTTGACACCTTCTAACATTTAATGGGTTTCACAGATGAAAATACTATTTTTAGCAACTTTCGATAGTGAATTACAAATGGAGGTGGGAAACCAAAGTCAAACTTAATATTCCTAACAAATAATATGGTAAGTCTTGAAAGAAATGGAAATATCAGTCAAGGTATCCTTCCCTGGCCTGTAATTCTTGTTTATTGTATGGACAGATATGGAGGTCATCTTAGGATCTGTGGTTGCGAAAATTAATTCAATACATAGTGCTTTGCTAAATGACGTTTCTACTACGACGAACTGAACTTGTTGGGCTAAGAAAATGAAATTTCCATGTTCCATCATCTTATTTTCTTCTTTTTTTCTTTTCCAGTGAAATTGTATATTAAATATTCATCACTATCTTCCATTGGAAAGTCCTTAGATCATTGAGAGATTATGTTTTGATTAATTATTCCTTCTAAATTGAGAATTTTCCATGTTACATTTTTTCTATACTATTGAATCTATGAGAGTATAGAGAATGGAAATGTTGGAAAAACTATGCAACCTTCCTTTCCTGACTTGATTTTGCTTCATATAACTCTAGATCTTGCATATTTCCACATTGGGGGTGTTCGTTTCCCATTTCAAATGACAGACCGAAGCAACACAACACCTTATGATATCACATAATTATTTAAAGGGTGCTAGCTCAATGGAAGAGCACCTGCTTTATAAGAAGGAGGTTGGTGGTATGATTCCATCATGCCCTGATCTTCATATGGAAAGACGATGATAAGTTTTTGGTGACAGGCTATGTTTACCATCACTAATGAGCTTATGGTGACAATTTTTGACCCTCACTAAAATATGAAATGGTGATAGTCAACGAATGCCACCATATATATGCATCAATAGTGACGACCATGAAATGTCCATCACCATAAATCGTAATTGTTCATATGAAATGGTGACTATAAATGAACGTCACCATATATATATATATATATATATATATATATGCATCAATAGTGACGTCTAATAAAGGTAAATCACAATAAATCGTTGTTATTCACATGAAATGGTGACAGTCACTATCTATCGTTATAATCATTATTTGTGATGGACCTTGAATGTCACCACAACACATCTTTTTGGCGATGCCTCCTTTAGTGACGTTCAATTTTTTGGTGATGGAAGTTGAAGTCCATCACCATTGCTCATATGAAATGGTGACGATCACTATCCATCATTATAAATCATTATTGGTGACGGACATTTAATGTCACTGCAACACCTATACTTTTGGCGACGTTCAGTTTTTGGTGACAGAGGCTCTTTTGAATATCACCAATGTGCTTATGGTGACATTTTTTGACCCTCACAAATGTCCTTTTTTCCTGTAGTGCCGCTTCCCTCTACTACCGAAGCAGGTAACAAACACTCTACTACCTTTTTAATAATAAAAAACTTGTATTAATAATTACTATAAATAAGAATTTAACATTTTATTCTTATTGCAGTTGATGCCATGTCACCCTTACGATAGCATAGATGTTTCAGTAGGTAGGGAGAAGGACATCTTATAGCTAAAGGGGATGATGTCCTTTCTTCATACAAGAAAAATTGCAAGAAACCGAAGAATATTTGATTTTATTTGTAATTTAATTAGAACGACCTTGTTTCAAATTTTTTATAGCATATGACTTATTATAAATCATACTAAGATCAAATATTTTTTGAAATCTACGAATGAATGAATAAATTTTTAATACATATTTCTTTATTTATGATGTATCTTAATATATTTCTTTCAAATATTTCCTAGTAGATAGATTTGGTACTAGGGAATTGAGAGTGATGTGTGGGGGGGGAGGAAGGGGGGGAGGGGCCATGACAGCCTCCACCTTCACATGGTTGGCCCTATTCCGTAGAAAATAAATTAATATTTCGACAATCTTGGAGTAAAATATGAGATCCAACAGAGAAATAACAAGGTCAATGTTGACTTCATTGCTGCTTCATCTGGTGGAGGGAGGTTTTTTCCAAGATTAAACTACACCAATAATTTATCCTCGAAACCATGAGGAGCTCATTCAGATATTCATGCACTCAAGTAATTTTAGTTACTATTTATTTGTGCAATTAAATTTAACAATTGGTCAAATTTAGTGTAAGTTTTCCTCATTGGTCTCATGAATATGTGTACGAAAATCTGTGTCGATTTGGATGTTGAAGAGAAACAACTATCGCAAGAAAATATCTCAAAAAGGTAATATTACATTTAGCATATACATGATAGGTCCTAAATAAACAATATGTAAATTGAGAAATGTGGCACAAGCAAGAACTTGTACATGTTTCAGAAAATCATAAACAATACATGATAGAGACGTATTACCCACATTTAACAACTGATAAAAATTAATGCACAATAAGGTTGAAAGGAAATTGTACAAAGAATCAATACAATCATATGGATCTATATGTCCATATGGAGCAATACAACAATTATACAACTTTCGCCTTTCTTTTTCGTGTAGATCATAGATCTCATTTTGAGATGTTTATGATGACCATGCACTTATTATTTTAGTATATTGTAGAGGTTTCCTTGAGGTATGCATAGCTGATGTTGAGGTGGAATTACTTATGTATCTACAAAAATCTTTTATTCTTCCACTACTTAAATTTTTAGTTATTGTGTGATTGATTCTATGATCTCGAAGTAATTTCTAGATTATATTAAATTTAGAAATTTATCTATTTAACTAGGATCATATGGATAATAGTCACCTAGGGTTGAATTTTTGTAATCTACTTAACCCCAAATACCTCATGTTTTTTTTTTTTTTTCTAAGTAAAATTAATCTATTAACAAAAGGAGTAAAGTACAGCGGGCCGAGGCCGGCTCATTTCCTAGTATTGTGGCATTTTAAACAAAAAACCATAGTTTGAAGACTACCCTGCAGGAGGGAAACCAATCTGAACCAGTTCATAAGAAAAATCTCGCACATGGGAGCCAGAAATTTGGAGTAATGGAGACCATATCGTAGCAAAAAAATAGATGCATGATCGGTGACAACAGGAAACACATAAACAGGCCCATTAGAATGGGAAGAAACTGAGCAAAAAGGCCAGAGTGGAGTGGAGGAACTACTAATCAGGAGGTTCGTAGATGAATCTGCACCAAAGTTCATCTGGTTCCCTGTCATCATTGTACAAGTCGGCAACAGAATGAATCACCTTCCCAAGAGGTGGAGGAGTAACCTACGCCTCGCTCGCTTGCACTGCGTCCTACCTCACAAAAGGCCGACCCACCGCGTCCTTGTTTGCCTGGTCTTGCGTGGCCGTGCCCAACTGACCCTGCAAGCCCACACTATCAGGATGCTTCGACCCAACAATTTTCTCCAGATCCTGAGCCGCCGTGAGGCTGCATTTCGTTGAGTGATAACTGGGAACAATTGCCTAAGGCTCTTCATGAAAGACAACCGTAATTGAGGCAGTCACCCAGGGTCGATTGGGAGAACTCTTAAAAGAAAAATGTGTGGTGTGGGTTTGAGCAAGAAGATCAGAGGGAATGGGGGAAGCAAGGTGACAACCCGAGCGGAGAAGGTGCCCTCTATGAAGGCTGTCTGAATGGGAGGTAGACGCAGAGGAGGTGCCGGAGGTGGAGGGAGAGTGCCTGATTTGGCACCTTGTGGAGCCTCTTCTGCAACGCATTCTCTGCCTAAGGTGCAACATATTCGCAATCGAGACAACAGGGCAGGGAGGCGGAAGATGGACAGAAGACTGAGGCGAGAGGGAAAACAGGGCAACAGAAGCAAGCTTGCAAGAACCAGCGTGGGAGAAGTGGAGATTTTCTCCAAAATCCAAACAATAATTAAGACAGCTCCTCTTACCAGTTACAGTGTGAACATTTGAAAGCCCTGCTCCTAGAGCGCACCACAGATTCACTGGCGGGGGAGTTCTGTTCAGACCATAGGGATGCTCCATTATAACAACCCAATCGACCGTGCAACTATGAATCGACTGCAATAAACCACCATAAGTATGAACTGAAGGTTGAGCCATATCGCAGCATGCGAAGGTGTATCGAGGAGCAGGGTGATGGTTGATATGAGCACCAGGAGTAAATAGCATTAAACGCTGAGTAGTTGAATTTAAGAGCTGAATGATAGCATTCTTGCGGGTGGGAAAGTGGCTTCCCCATATGCCACACCCCCATCCCATCATTTTAAACACTAACATCTGCACCCGCATCCGGGACCCAAATACCTCATGTTATCCAATATAACCATTAGGTTTGTTTTGAGTCATAAGTTAATTAGGCTAAGTCATTTAGGTTTAAATAAGGTCTTTTGAATTCAATTTTTCAAAAAACCTGCACATATGAGGGGGTATTAAGAGTCATTTTTCATGTGATAGGGGTCATGCCATTTTATAATAAAGTGTGTTTATGATTAGTAATCATAGTTTATATTGTTAATTATCATATCACTTATAAAGTTCCATTGTGTAATAACGTTAGCACGTGAAATAAATTGACTGCAAGTTTAAAGGGCTAAGATCTTGCAAGATGAGATCAACGACCCACATCTAAACCCGAACCCCACAGTTTTTCTGAACGATATTCATGGGGGCGTGTTTGGGTAAAGTTGTTTAACCCAAAAAACTGCAGCCTATGATTCATCATTTCATTCAGACTGTAGCACCCCTCGTCAAATCCACTACCATCTCCCCCCCGCCCCCTCTGAGTAGGCTGCAAAAATACCCTTTGACTATTCAACTTAATCCCGCCATCTCTTCATCACTCACATGTCATTTTTCTTTCCAATGATAAACCACCATGTGTCTTTTTATTACCCATTACCATTTATTGTTGGTATATCCACTAACCATAACGTTGTCGTAATAAATCATCTCGCACTCACCTTGTTTAAATTTCACTCTTCACTGTCAAACAATTCTTTTATGTCATTATGTCTACTCACACTGTATCCTAATTGTCAATTCTCAAATTCTTGGTCAGAAATGTGTTTTTAGTGGTAATTAGATCGAGCACTTCAAATCCATAGATTTGGAATTAAAACATGGATAACAATTAAGAGGTCAACACTAGTGGCAGAATATTCAAGGAAAAATATTAGTATTTAGGTTATTTATAGATTCATTCAAGAAAATCATCTAGGGTTTAACATTTTTAATGGGGTAGCTCCGCAATCCACTTCAAATGGCTAACAAGACTAAACATCTCATCATGATTCCACCTCACAGAAATGGGAAGCTCATAATCAAATCAGTTTTATGAAGACCTTAAATCGAGTGTATCAGTTTGCCACCTCAACATGGAAATTTGATTCGATAGGGATGACAAACATGGGTTGCTAGAAATTTTGTTTAACTAATTAATGCTCATAGAGTCCTTTTTATTACCAAATATACTAAAACAAAATTATCCCTATTATTCCCCAAAGTGATGTAATCCTAGTTGAATTTGGTCTCTAGGTCAATATCGAAGTCTAGCCCAGGTGGTAGACATTTGTAACAAAGATCTCACTCTATAGATGAGAGGTTTATTGAATTTAGGAGGTGGAATTTAGATGATAGGACTATTATGTAATTTTGTTTCACCATGATAATATATAGTTGCATAAGTGTTTTTTAGACCTAAGAGTTATTTTAAGCTTATGTATCTATGTTTTTTTGCATTTATGATATTATCATCAAATTCATATTCTAATGATTACCTGGAGTTCATAAGTATTATGCTCCAAATTCCTTCATGTGTTATGTGTATGATGTAAAAAGTTATCTTTAAGCTTAATTTCCTTAGATTCCATGAACCACATTTGCTTGTTATTGAATTCCATTAGCTAACTCCATACCCAATGGTAGCCTTTCATACATCTTTCACCTGCAAAATCAATTAAAACAAAAATAGTAGATAGTTAGCCATTTGCAAATATGAATTTTGTCTTGAATATTTTATCCTTCTTTGAGAGATCCCTACTTGACTAGAATGGCTAACTTTAATTCCAAAGTGGTTTGAAATATTTGTATTAGGTTGAACATTGAATATCCCAATTGGTACTAGCCTAGTGATAGCACCTCAAAAGGTGAAATATTCCTCTAAATATGTGAAAACGTGTTCTTACCCCCAAAAATTTCTACTTGAAGGGAAACACATCTTCAAATACTTAGAATATCTTCCATTCAAGTTATTTCTCACCCCTTCCTACCTATAACATCCCCCAACCACCTCCTTGAAGAGGATGTCCAACCTCAAGACTCCAGTGGGCCTTTGACCAAACCCATGTGTAACTTAGTGCTATATGGCATGATATCAAGTTGGGTGTTCATCTTGTAAAGCTCCATTTTTTCCGATATCCTTCATCCACATGATCTTAGGCCCTAGTTTTAACCTAAGAACGAGGCTATTCATTAATTACATGACAAAATGTAATGTAATACATATAACCATTCCTTCAATTACATGTAAAACATGTCTGAATGGATCCTGATAGTGAAATGAATCTCTAGAAGAACCTTCATTAAGCCAACCATACACCTTCTATATTCTTGTTCTTCCCTTGGGTCATGAAGAATTCTCAGGCTTGCTGGATTTCAAATGTAGATAGTTTCCCAAACTTGTCAATATGGGGCTACAGGTGTTAAACTTTGATATATGCAGAAAATGTGATCTTCATGAATAGTATGCTTGCTCCTAGATTGAATACTGTAATATTTCAACCTTTTTAATCCATTAAGGACTCTATGAAATTCTATAAAACCAATATATTTTAATTATGAAGAGGTTTTATGCAACAATGTATCACATTGACTAGTTTCATGGAACCATGTTGGCCTTCAAAATGCAGGAAACACCATGAATATGGGCCTTACTATGTTGAAGTGTTGAAAAGTCTTTACACAAGGATATTGGTATTGGACAAGATTTGGTGATTTGTTGTGATTTTCATTACTCTTCAATGTTTTGTGTTGTTTAATTTTGCTCTTTCATATCTAAATTGCAAGTTTCTTAACTAAACACATACCTCTGATTCTCATTTTGTTATTTCTATTTTATCAAATCATTTCCAATATGAAATGATATGGGATTTTTTTCTGCGTAGCTCTTGGGAAATCTCAAGCAGTCATTTCTGAAGAAGCATATGAATAAATGCAATCCCAACATAATGGTGTAAATTAAGGGCTCAATAAAAAACCATTAATGTTAAGAAGATGATATTTCTCATGTTTTCCGTCTTTCGCAAATGCTAATAATACTTGTAAGAAAATTGTAAACCATCTGTTTATCAAATTTTGTCGAACATATTGAATTGTAACATAAAAAAATTTAGTTGATTCCATGATTTTCAATTCTATATATATTTTTTTTCAATGGTTATGCAGCCAAAACGAAAATTAGACAACTGAGAATCCGATCAGCTAATCTAGCAGGAAATAATGAGTTGGATTTGGAGGATGCAACATGAATTTCTCCAAAGCGAGGAATGATTTTTCCATTTCAACCACTAGCCATGTCTTCTGAAAATGTCAAATATTTTGTTGACATGCCCCTTGTATGGAACTTGAGCCTTTAGACTGATATATTATGTGATCCAACCATTTCCATTTTTTATAGATTCTCGTACTTGATGGATTTGGCTTCACTAATTTTGGATTCATCTATAGGAAATGAGGGAACAAGAAGTGAAAAAAAAATATAATATTCAATTTCTCTGTTACAGGTTCACTCATTCTTAGTGTTCTTATGACATTTATGGGGGTTAGTAGTGCAGGGAAGACAATTGTCATGGATGTATTAGCTACAAGGAAGATTGCATGATATATTGAGAGTGATAACTAGATATATGGATTTCCAAAAAATAAGGAAACCTTTGCTCATATTTTCCTCATTGGTCTCATGAATATGTGTAGGAAAATCTATGTGGATTTGGGTGTTGAATAGGAACAACTATCGAAAGAAAATATCTCAAAAAGGTAAATTTACATTTACCATTCAATTTTTCATTATTGTTATTAAGAATTTGTTTGGTGGTTATTATTATTTGAGAAACCTTTGTTTTAGCTCTTTTATATTTTCATGTGTATCCTATTTATTATAATTAGAGATAATTATCCTCTTTATCTATTCATTATTGCTTGGTTTTCAAGATGAATTTTGGGAAAATGGAGGAGGCTCCAAGGAATGATCGTTAACTTTAACAAGGTATTTTCCTTTTGAAGTTCAAGAAAATTTGATTTCAAACTAACTCGGTCTATAATTTTAATGTAGATGTAACCCAATTACTCATATTATGGTCTGGGTAGCAAAAATTGAAGAATTTGTAATTTTCATGTGTTTCAATTCAAGAATTCACTCAAATGAAATAATTTACATGGGATGCGAGGTTCAACAATGTTGTGCCAGAAGAGTATTGTACTGCAATTCTATGTAGATTGCATGCCAATCGTCTTTTGGCACAAAATTTTTCAAGCTCGCATCCTATGTAAATTATTTCATTTGAGCGAATTATTGAATTGAAACACATGACAATTACACATTCTCCAATTTTTTCCTGAACCATAATCTAAGTAATTGGGTTACATCTACATTAAAGGTCTAGACTGAGTTATTTTGAAATCAAAATTTTCAAAACTTCAAAAGGAAAATACCTTGTTAAAGTTAACGACCATTCCTTGGAGCCTCTTCCATTATTTTTCAATAATAACCCATTGGATATTCGACGTAAATTTAACAAGTTCTGGATATTCGTCGACCCTCATCAACCAATCACTATCGGATATTTTTCTCCCTTCCGACACAAAATATTGTCGAATCCATAGCATCTTCATCAAATGAAAAGTAAAAACGTCGTCTAACCAATGTATTATGGTTGGATATTTGATAAACACATTCAACATATCGACGTTGGGTATTTGACCTTGGTTACAAATTAAAAAGCCGCATATTCGACGACTATATGTCAAACAAAATTTTTCCTATTCGACGACTATACATTGAACAAAACATCACCTATTCGATGGCTATACGTCGAACAAAATTTTTCCTATTCGATGAATATACATCGAAAAAAATGTCACCTATTTTATGGCTATACGTTGAATAAAAATTCACCTATTCAATGAATATATGTCTAAAAAAATTCCCACTTAGCTGAATATTTATTTGGTGTCAAGGACAACAGATATCCAACGTACACGTATGACGATTTACTGGTTGTTGAATATCTAATGAAATCCCACTATCAATATGTATGTCTCAGTTTCATTAGATAGTAGATGAAATTGAGTCATATAACTGACGAAGTGACATTGGATTTGGGCCCCATTTGTACTAGTGATACTTGGTTTTATAAACACATATAGTGCTAATTACGTATTTTCCCTTTGGTAATTTGAGCAAGTCACATATATCATTTTTCACCAGGGCATTCAATTCTAATTCCATAGATTCATTCCATTCTTTCTTTCTTGATGATTTTGCACAATCTTGAGGCTCATTTGTTTTCATCACTTGTCCCACAAGTGCATAATTCACTAGAGAATATTGAGATCTAGTAACCCTTCTTTCAAAATTTATATCCAACATATTACTTTATGAATGACCCCTTCCAAGCTACTTAGGCTTCTTCTGAACTTCTTCTATAATTACTGACTTGGAATTTGATTCATCACCAGTATTTAATGCATATTTCCCCAATTCAAATTGTACATGTTCTTCCTCATAGATCCTATGTTTATCAAACAAAATATATATATGCTTATTATCACCTTCCTTCAAGATAAAACAAAATGTAACTTCTTTTTCTAGTAATGTATTCAATAAAGATACACTTCACACTCTTATCATATAATTTATTCCTCTTTTGCTTAGGAACACGTGCGTATGAAGTACAACAAAAAAAAATTCATATGTGCAACAATTGGTTTGTATCCTGACCATGCTTCTTCTGGATTCAAATTCAACAATTATTTTGTAGGCACTAGTAGAAAATGATGAAATTAGTGACTAGGTGACAAAAAATTTAGTCACTGCA